>SZWC01012982.1:29464-68011 GCA_023375785.1 Penium margaritaceum
TGTGTGCTGACCAGTCCATAAAAACAATCTCCCATGGCCCACAAACAGACATCCCACATGTCTGACAGAGTGATACAAAAAATGATGCACTTGCCTTACATGGAGAAGTGTACAATACATGCAAGGGATCTGATAGGTATTTCACAAGCATGCAATAGACCAACAGCATGTACGTTAGCCTTAAAAATCCCACTACTGAGTGCTTTGGTGAGAAATAACACGTGCTGCTCTCGTGTGTCAATCCAGACGACCTAGAATGTTCTGGCGACGATGCGCTTCTGCACAAATCAGTGCTCAATGTTTATGTGTTCTATGTGAAGACATGGTATGTCATCATACAAAGCAATTGCCATCATGCTCTTCTTGTTGCAATGCAGAGTCATGGAGGGAATAGGCACACATAGCTATGGAAAGAATGGACAAATCTACACTCTCTCACACATACCTGCACCGAGCACGACATACTCAGCCTCGCTTTATCTACACGCCACACACCCTTGTTTTCCACTTTTCCACAAGATTTTCATCCCACTGAGAAGATGTACCCCATATGACTACATACATCAGAGTCATGCCCCTAGTAAATGGTTGTGTGTCTGTCAAAAAAAACGTAGGGATGTGCATGGTAGCGCAGACCAGTACACGGTTTGGATGCCACATAGCGGATGACTCGCATGGCGAACTTGAGGTGCCACTCCTGAGACCACTGTGAGAACAAGACCAGGAAGTTGACCGCAATTCCACATCAGCAGGTGTGGAGGTGGTGAGATACATGAGGGAGCCCATCACGCTGAGGTAATCGATGATGTCCACAGTCCTCCCCAGTTGTGATAGGTCAAGGATTCAACAACTGCTGCCCTCCATTTTCCATAGGGGTCAACACAGTCGGAACCTTGGAGAGCACTGAGGCCAAGAAATCTCCAAGGTTGTCGACAAATGCAACCTAGTGCACGTGCAACATGCAACGTTGATGGTTACACTCAAGATCCATACCTAGAAATATGTGAACTGGGCCAAGGTCCTTCATCTTGTATGTGGATTGCAGGAGCATCTTGACGAACTGCACAATGGTGGGATTGGTGAGGCAATGAGAGGATCTTCAACATAGGCAAGGATGACCACAAAGGGCTTGGATGAGGTGCTTTGAAAGAGCACTATACCAGTGCTGCAAACATCGCTACATATTTCAAGAGTGGATGAGATCTCCATGTTCTAAGATCATAATGTCTGCCAAAGGTAGTACAAGGTCTTGCACGGTTGCCAAACCTTGTTTGTGCCATTAGTGAAGCCTATTTGCTTGGCCATATAGATTTCCTTAACAAGATGCCCATGTAAAAAGGTGATATCGATATCCATCAGATCAATTCCATGTCGTGGTGTGTAACCAGGCTCAGTGGTGCGCGTGTAGTGGTCTATCACCCAAGTGGAGCAAATGTTCCATCAAATTCGGCTCCCCATATCTGTGAAAACCTCTTTTCTGATGTACAAATCTCAGTCAATGATGAGGGTTCTGGTGTTTGACTCGCTAAGTGGATCCAGGGCTACCAATAGGTGTCATGGGCTGGGAAGGAAGAGGAGGTGGTGGGTAGGACGCAAAAGCTCTGGACACAAACTCTGATAGAACAGAGACTTGGCATGAACCTTGAGATCCAAACAACAAGTTAGCCAGGGAGTGGACACACAGAGTGTTAGAAGGAGATGCACTCTGAGGCTCAAAGCATGGATTGTCATAGGAGGGTGGTGATGGTGTGTTTGTACCAGAAGGGACAGGAGTGATGATGAATGTAGGCACAGGGTCTCTCAGACCGATGGCTAAGACAAACCTACTCCCCCAAGCAGACAAGAAATGAGGAACAAGAGGGAGGGTTGATGCGGGACTATTTGTTTTGGAACATTTCCTTGCCGAACAGGGAATCACATGAATCATTGAAGCTAGATCAATGAACTTCTTAGGAGTGACAATTTTTTTGCAGCACAGAGACATAGCTAAAGGTGCACAGGCACACGTAGGGAGAGAATTTTCCATCGCGAAGATCATCAGACCCCAGACAGAGGCAAGACAACCACAGATGCAAGCAAGTTGTAGACCCGTCCGACGACCAAATCTGTTATTGAAGGGTGTGATATGGCAAGTGAGTGGACCATGAGGGACTCAGTTCCACATCCAGAGAATGTAGGACATGGCCTCCAATGAGAAGAGGGGAGGAAGGCCAGAAGCAGAGAGGAGGGTACGGACACCTCCAACCAGACTGTTGTTCCAACGCTCAAACATGACGTTCTTCTTGGGTGTGTCAGGAGCAAAGGGCTCAAAACACATGCGGTGAGTGGACAAGAAACGTGTCTTCATTCCCATGAATTCCCCATCACGGTCGGAGTGAAAGGTTCAAAGATAGTAACCACAAGTAACCTCGGCCTGGGACAGCCACGACTTAACGACAGTGCGAAGATTTCTCTTTTGACAAACCGCATATACCCACCGCATACACAATTATTCATAAGTGACACAAAGAATGTACCAAAAAATAACTCCTGACAACTCATGAGTTAAGGATCCCATCCCATCCGCATGTAAGAGTTCAAGGGGTTGAGAGGTGCGAGAGTCAGAGGTGGAGAAAGAGGAACAATGTATTTTTTCCTCTTCACAACCGAGGGAATCAGCAGAGCAAGGGGCAGAGAATGCGGACATTTCCAGGCCAGTTTTGTAGCAATCAGTGTATTGTAGTAGTATTGGTGTGAAGAAGACGCCAATGAATGATTTTTTTTTGTATAGGAGAGCAAGAGAGAGAGTGCCACATGGACATGTGGAGCAGTGGTACATGCAAGGGCAAAGGAGGGAATGTGAAAAAACCTATCAAAACAAGTATTGCGCTATAGGATACTTCAAGTGGTGCAATGCGAGACACAGAACATTTTATGGCTGGAGAATTCCACGCCCTAGTCATCAAAAACTGTGAAAGATACAGACTTAGCTCAAGAGAAGGCACATATAGCACGTCAAAGAGGAACATCTCCTTCCTTCAACTTGCAAGGGGAACATCGCCAACACCCTGAACAGGAAGAAGTTGGTTTGAGCCAGTCTGCACAAAGCAAACTGAGCCAACAAGGCCAAGAGAGGCAAACGAGGCATGACAGGAAGTCATGTGATTGGTGGCCTTGGAGTCCAGGATCTAGACGATTAGACACATGAATGGTGGGTAGTACATGAATTACACCAACAGTGGCAGAGTAGGGAGACAACTACTAATGACAAGTGATAAGACAATGTGTTGGGCCAACATTCTGCAAATCCTCAATCCACCAAACATCCATATGTCACTTAAATGTTTGGCATATGGAATTTGATAGAGCCAGTAGAAGAATAATGCTACAACAACCAGGAGAAAACCATGCGTGTGGGGTGTAGGATCTAGGGAAAGGGCCACAGAATGCAGGTCCAACATACGCTTGAGGCTAGCCCCACAAGTATGGGACTAGATATTGGGTTTTTCTTGTAATGTAGGCAGTGGCAGTGGTGGTCATGGGGTCGAGGTGATTGGTAGAGGAGGTTGCAGTACAAGATATGCCACTAGTACCACCAGAGGATCATGCCCAGTGCGCTTTCATGGCAGAAGCTAGGCGGGCATCATCTGTTGGTTTTTTCTCACATCTCTCATTGTGCTCTATTGTGTCCTCCCAGCTTGTGTACATCAGCGTGCAGATGACTGACGGCGAGACTCGATGCTGCTTGAGTGTCGTCCGGTGGAGTCGACGCACACTGAGGACTACACGCAGTTTGTTGGATCCTCCTCCCTCCGGCGTCGTGCTCAGCTCCATCAGCAGGCCTCCTCGGCGGTCGGGCCGCTGGCGGTCACTGCCACTCCAAATGCTGAGTACATGCATCCAGTGCTGGATCTGTTGCGTCTGTAGTGTCCTGCTTTGCATAGGATCCAAATCTCATGCTAGCGTGGCACTGTTGTCACCAGGGATTAGTGTAGGCGCTGCCTGGGTTTGCAGGGGTAATGCTGCCGGATGTTTTCCGACAGCATTGACCAGCCTGGTGGCAGCTTCAAAATTCTCCCCACGGCCACAGGGCCAGGGGAAATGCTGCCGGATTTTTCCGGCAGCACTGACCCCAACGCGTGACGCGCGGAGGTGAGCGGCCAGCGACGTCACGCACCACAACAACGCACGTCACGACGTCACTCAGGTGTGACTGTGATGCAAGCCGCAATAGCAGCAGCAGCTTGTAGTAGCAGCGCGCACTGGCAGTAGCACCCAGCAGCATCTGTGCGTAGTAAAAGCAGCCGACAGCAGCAGCAGCTCGCGGCAGCTTGTAGCAGTAGCAGCCCGAAATAGCAAGCAACAGCAACAACCAGCAGCAGCAGCTCACAATAGTAGCAATGCGCTGCAACAGCGAGCAACAACAGCAGCCAGCTAGATTCGCAGCAAGCAAGAGCAGCAGCCAGCTAGACCAGGAGTAGTAGCAGCGAGCAATAGCCAGTACCAGCCTGCAGCAGCGAGCAACAGCAGCTGCAGTAGCATCCAGCAACAGCTCGCAATAGCAGCAGCTGTAGCTCGCAAGAGTAGCAGCTGCTGCTGGAGCTACTCGCAGCCTACTGCCCGCAGCGAGCAGCAAGTTGCAAGAAGTAAGCTTGCTGCTTGCTGCTCGTAGCCCGCATCAAGCAGCGAGCAACAAGCAGCAAGCTCGTTGCTCACTACTCATGGCTCGCTACGAGCAGCGAGCGTGATGTGACGACGAAGGAAAAAATATCATAATCCTTCACCCCGCAGGTGGCTCTGTAGCGGCTGTAGCTGCCATCACAACCACTACAATAGCCACAACAACCGCAAAAGCATGCAACTGCTCAACAGCAGCAATAGCAGCTGCTAGTGTAGCAGAAATCGTAGCAGCAACAACAGTAGCACGCCAGCAGCACACCAGCAGCAATAGTAGCTGCTGCTGCAACAACAGCCACAACAATAGTAGAAAAAGAAACAATAGTAGCAGCAGCAACACCTGTAGCAGCAGACCACCAGCAGCAGCAGCAGCAGCAGCAGCAGCTACAGCAATAGCAGCAGCATCAGCTACAAGAATAGCAGCAACCAACCTGGAGCTGAAACAGTAACGATTGTAGCAACTAGCGTTGTTGACGTTAGCATCTCTCAGCTGACATCACTACTCATGTCACTGCTGATGTCATTAACAAACAAACCAAAAAAAAACAGTCTACAACAGTAACTCTATAGATAACACAATAGCAGCTGCTAACATCAACCATCCTAGTCTAACAGCACTACTAACACCACTACTGACATCAGTAGCACACACTTTTTTATATAAAAAGGGAACAAGAAGGGCCAACAAAACACTATGGCTCATAACCCCAGTGGGGAGGGGTCCTCCTCTATTTGGGAGACTCCAAGACCCTCCTTCCTATGGTAGCTGTAGCACTTGCAGCAGCAGCAGTGGCAGCAATAGTAGTAGCAACAATAGTAGCAGTAGCAGAAGGAGTAGCACTAGCAGTAGTAATAGTAGTAGGAGCAGCAACAGTAGCAGCAACACTAGCACCAGCACCAGCAGCAACAACAAGAGCAGCAGCAGCAAAAATCCACGGGCTTTATCGCTGACTCCAGTGATCCGTTGGCTGCCATGCAGCAACAACTTGCCGCACTGACATAGCAACTTGCAGCACTCCAGCCGCTCGCATCACATATACACATCAGTTCCCCGCCGCCCTACCTTCCTCCTGGGCACGCCAGCCTCGCTGTGTCTGCTGCCGTGCATTACCTTGCGTAATAGCAGACCCAGCGCCAGCGCTAGACAGTGTCCTCAGTCCTTGGCCCCACTCTGAGTGCCGGCCGCAGGGAAAAGGACTTTGAGACCCCGCCCCCGCCGCTTCAGGCCGGCGACCAATTCTGGAGCTGGGAGCTTAGCTTTCGCATTTGGGAGTAGGGTGAGGGCATGTGGGCCTACTATACTCTTCTGTACGACTCCACCCAGGCCGACCAGTTGTATGATGTTGATCGCGTAGTACGCATCCTCGTCCCAGTTGCTCCTTGGTGACATCACCATTGGCGGGACACCAGACACTTTAGCCCCATGGCACGTCCTCAACCGTCCCCATTGCCTATCCAACGAGCCTGACCCCAGCCTTCTCCTATGAGAGTTCAACCCCCTGCACATGGGGGGGACCGAGACGGTCACCTCTTATTGGTACCGGATTGAGGACATCCTCCGTCGCCTAGGCACCTCTGCTCCACCCCCTTTGGCTGTGCTCCTGACCATCAAGCGCGGTGCCACCACCGCGTACGCCAACATCTTTGTTCACTATACCCATGACGTCTTCTCCACCATGGTGGCCCAGGACACTCTCATGCCGTGGGCGTACAAGCTGTTCCTCGGGATTGAGGAAGCTCATCTAAATTCATGCATCCAGCGCACAGAGGCCCTCGCCTTGCTTGCCGTTACCTCCGTAGTCGTCGGTTCCCCCGCAATAGCTACATCTACCAGCTCATTGTTGTCACAAAAGAAGAGGTGCAAGGGCACAAAGAGCAAGGGCCAACAGCAGCAACAGCAGTCGACCAGGTCCAGTGGTGGTGGCTCGATCTGGCACAACTACGGCCAGGCAAGACAAGGGTCGTACACGTGCCTGCTGCCAACGAACGAGGCACGCGTCATCATTACCATGCTTCATGAGCGTGAGCACCGTCTTGCCTCTGCCGTCGTAGTTGTCACCAGCCCAAATCCCTGCACCCCGACCAGCAGCTACACTCCTCCAACAGCCACACCGGTCCCAACGTCCCCAGCTCCGCAACAACATTATGTGCAGTCGTCGGCGAAGTCATTTCCATCACCGGTGCAGTCCTTCTCCTACCCAGGCTCCGGCGCTGCCACTCTGTATTCCGTCTACACTCCCGGACTGTCCACCCATGAGAGTCAGCTAGAGCATTTCATTGTGCTCTAGCTCCGCCTGCCGCGCACTCCCCCCCAAGGGAAGTGCGAATTGCATCACCTCTTGCCCATCTACTCTTTCATGCATGAGTGAGACTGAGCTAGAGTCGTGTCGTGCCTCCTTATCAGTTTCATCATCGCATGTGCTCTCTTCTCGTTTAATATCTAGTATCTCTTCTTCCCCTCTTTGTGACGACGTTGCATGGCTTGAGGATTGGCAGTCTCGGTTTGCGTCACCGTCCACCGTGTCCGCGTCTCTTGCGTGTTACCATGTGACTGTCAGTGATCTGACGACTCTGGTCCAAAACCCTGCCGAGACCTGGATCATCGACTCGAGGGCCACGCATCACATGACGACCTCTTGTGAGGCCTTCAGTATGCTTGGTCTTGTTGGCAATGTTTCTGGTTTTTTAACAGGCTACACACAGGTCTTGCTTGTCCGTGGCATCGCCATTGTTAGTTTTTGTGGTCCTGTCGGTGATGTCTTTGTGAGTGATGTCCTCTTCGTCCCACGTCTTGATCTCGGCCTCCTGCTCGTCACTGGCCTTGACCGCATGAGCATGGACGTTTTGCACTCATGTGGCACTAGCAGCGTGTCGTTACATCCGTCTAGTCTTGTCGTTCTACATGCCACCGCCCGTGGCAACTTGTGGCACGTGCCTCGTCTGTCCTCCGCTCCGCCCGTCCCCTCCTCATTGGCCACCACAGGCCATGCATTTTTCACCAGCACATTCTCACCACAGCACACACGTCTCTTGCACTGCCGCCTTTGCAACATCCACTCTGCTGCCATCAATCGCATCCTCGCACCTAGCCATCCAAGGGCCTTGACCCGGCCTCCTTCCCCTGGCCGTACTCCACTGAGTCTGTTGATTGCGCTCAGGGCAAGATACACCGTTCCTCATACCCTCCTGTGCATCCGCCCATCCAAACCTAGTCCATTCCAATGTCATGGGTCCTCTCCCTATCGAGTCCGTTGGGGAGCATGGACGCTATGTCCTCACCCTTACTAATGAATAATCTCGCTATTGCTAGGTCTTCTCCCTTTGGCAGAAGAGAGATGTTGCTCCCGCCATTTAAGACTAGCTTGTCCGTGCGATGCACGAGTGTGCTCAGCCTCTTTACTGCTTTTCCTCTAATCGTGGTGGCGAGTACATGGGAGAGACCACGACTTTTCTCGCCTCCCGCAATATCCACCACGAGACATTGGCGCCTTACACACTACCACAAAACGGCATCTCCGAGTGGTAGAACCGCACCATGGTTGACGCCGTCCGCACCATCCGGGTCGAGTCTGGCCTCTCCGATGGCTTTTAATTCAAAGCCATGGCCTACATGACGTGGGTCTAGAATCAAATTCCCCACGGCTCTCTTCCTCTCCAGTCCAAGCCGTACTAGCACTGGTGGGGTCAGCGGGCTGAACTCCGCCCGGCTCGCGTCTAGGGCTGCGTGGCCATTGTGTGGATGCCCGCCCCACAGCAAGGTGGCCAGCTCGCTCCCCGCGGATGCCCCTGTACCATCCTTGGTGTTTCTTGTCAGTCCGAAGCCTGGCGCGTCTGGGATCCCTCCAGGCACTGCATCGTCAAGTCCCGCAATGCCCTCTTCTCTAAAGAGTTCTTTTCCTCGTGACCTCGTTCGTTCCAGCTCGTCAATGTCCCTCTCGTTGCGTGGGGGAGTGGTGAGTCCATCCTCCGTCCTGTCGCTTCCGGGCGACACATCACCTGGTCCCTCAGGGCCAGCACCCCTAGCCCTATCTGCTTTTCCCTCCGAGCCGGTAGCCCCAGTCGCGTCCGCTGGCCCCTTTGCACCGACAGCCCCAGTCACGTCTGCTGGTCTATCCGGGTTAGCAGCCCCATCCGCGTTTGTTGGTCCCTCCGGCCCAACACATCTGTCTGCATCTACTGGTCCCTCAGAGCCGGCAGCCCCGGTTGTGTCTGCTGGACCCTCCAAGCCGGCAGCCCCAATCACGTCCGTTGTTCTCTTCGGGCCGGCAGCCCCGTCCGCGTCTGTTCTTCCCTCCGGACAACACATCCGTCTGCGTCCACTAGCCCCTCCGATTCAGCAGCCTTGGCCGTGTCCGCTGGCCCCTCCGAGCCGGCAGCCCCAGTTGCGTCCGCTGGCCCCTCCACACTGGCAATCCCGTCTACATCCACTGGACCCTCCGGTTGGATAGCTCCACTCGCATCCGCTGGTCCCTCCGGGCCAGTAGCCCCATTCACCTTCGCCAACACCATGCAGTGGGCGACATATCCTGGCCTACTGCACTATTGGCGAGGCCCATGTGGCAGCCTCCGACTCAGGCCGTCAGTGAGTGCGCAGACTGCCACACCACGCCCTTTGGCGCCTCGGCCCCCCGTCGCCCCATGTGTCTCTTTCACTCCTACGATAGTGAGTGGGGACCCTGGCACCAAGGCCCTCGGCCTAACCACTTCGGCCATCATTGCAGACCTCCACTTGGACTCCGCACTAGGCTATGCCATGCTCCATCACGAGCATCGACATGCCATCACGACTGCACTCACGCATCCCCCGAGGGGTTCGAGATGCACTTATCCTTCTAGTCCACTCCACAAGATGCCCAAAGGACCCTGCTACACTACGCAAGGTTCGAGCCTCCCCCAAGGTTGCACACTAGAGTGATGCCTTGACAAGCTCGCCGCTATCCGTTAGCACCACATGTACGACCTTGTTCATCTCCCTCTAGGTCAGAAGGCCATCAGTGCCAAATGGGTATTCAGGTGCAACTGGAAGTCGGACGGGTCCTTGGACAAGTATGAGGCCCGCCACAAATTCAAGGGGTTTGCTGTGGTCCCTGGGGTTGATTACGACGAGATCTTTTCCCCAGTCGGCCACTTCTCCACTAGCCGAGCGCTCTTCAGCCTGGTTACCGAACACGGATGGAAACTACATCAAATGGACGTAAGCAACACTTTCCTTCATGGCTCACTAGAGGGAGCGGAGCTCTACATGGTGCAACCTTCAGGCTTTGACGATGACACTGGGAGGGTCTGGCACCTGCGGAAGGCCCTCTATGGCCTAAGGCCGCCTTGGTACTGGAACCAGGAAATAAGTTGCACCCTAATCCGCGGCGGCCTCCTATGTAGCACTGCTGGCCCCGCGCTGTTCATCAGCCCACAAGGCCAGGCCTTCGCCGCTGTCCTGGTCTATGTTGACAATCTTCTCATTGCGTCGCTGGACATGGCTACCATTGTTCATGTCAAGAACCTGTTGTACACCGCCTACCAGATTAAGGATCTCGGTTATTCCCGAGTTTTCTCGGGTATGGAGCTCGAGCATAATCGTTCTGAGGGCACCCTACACATCCACCAGGCTGCTTATGTACAGACTCTATCCACTCGCTTCGTCAAGGACCTGTCACTCGTGTCAAGTTCGTCTTCACCCATGTCACCGGATGGCCAGGTGAAGCTGAAGACCTCTGACACAGCTGTTGTGGAGGAGCCAGTTGATGTGACCAGGAATCTATGAGTCATCAAGTAACTAACGTTCTTGGCAATGACGACATGCCTAGATATTACATTCGACGTCAACCTCCTAACTCAGTTCTCTCAAGTTCCGCGTTCCCTCCACTCTGAGGCCACAATCAGAGTGCTACGTTATGCCGTCTCAACTCCACAGCGAGGTCTCATGTTCCGCTGACAGCCGTGACTGGTCGTGATGGGCTACACCGACAGTGATTGGGCCGGCAGTCCGAACGACAAGAGCCGCATAGGCTAGATCTTTCTGATTGGTGGCATGGCTGTGTCCTGGCACAATGGCAAGCATGGGTGCATTGTACGTAGTACTGCTGAGGCTGAGTATGTGGCCCTTGGCTCAAGCGCATGTGAGAGCGTGTGGTTGCGTCGTATATTGTCTAAGTTGCGTCAGTCCGTCACATCCATCACGATTCTTTGTGAAAACAACAATACCAAAGCACATCAATGTTGCTACAATGCCAAAGCACATCGATGTTGATGCAGTGCCATGGCCATTGCCGACAATGACAGTGTGCATCACACATTCACAAAGCACATCAATGTTGAATATCACTATGTGTGCTCGTTGTTGCACAATGGCAGCGTCAGCATTGTGTGGGTTGAGACAGAACGGCAGCTGGCTGACTTCTTGACCAAGGCATTGAACCGTGATTCGTTCAAGAAGGCTGTGAGTCTGGTAGGTGTACGTCTGTGAGTCACACTCTTTGTTCCTACCTGCGTCTCTCCGTGCCCTGGGGGAGTCTATCTATTGAATGTGTTGTTGCTTGTCCATGTGCACTGCGCCTATGAGTCATGGGGGAGTGTTCGTTTTTTTCTCACACCTCTCATTCTGCTCTGTTGTGTCCTACTGGCTTGTGTACATCGGCATGTAGATGACTGATGGCGAGACTCGACGCTACTTGAGTGTCTTCCAGTAGAGTCGACGCACGCTGAGAAAGAAACGCAGTTCGACGGAGCCTCCTCCCTCTGGCAACGTGCTCAGCTCCATCGACAGGCCTCCTCGGCGGTCGGGCCACCGGCGGTCACTGCCACTGCGGATGCTGTCTGCATGTGTCCAATGCAGGATCTGACTGTACCGTTGTGTCTGTAGCATCCTGCTCTGCTTAGGATCCAAATCTCATGCTAGCGTGGCATTGTTGTCACCAGGGATTAGCGTAGGCACTGCCTGGGTTTGGGCAGTCATAACTCCTCACTATTATTTTTTTAACTGGTTCTGACCACATGACTGCATTTGCATCGTCGATATCATGGTATGATCCAGTTTCTAGGCAAAACGGATGACGCCCAGGTTTTAGGCTTTTGGCCGTCTGGCAGGGCACATAGAGAAAACATGCCAGCCTAGAAATAGAGTTATGTTCTGATTGGCTGGTGCACTGAGTAACAAGCTCTACAGAGCTAGGGGAGGCTAGTTCTTGGAGGGGTCTCCCATTGTGTCTCATTCTTCATTCCTAATCAATTACTTCCATGTTTTAGTTACTGTCTGGCGCTAACAATGGCGCGCACATTTCTGAGTAACAAACCCAGAGCACTCAGACTTTAGTGTGGCAGACTGAGGGGGCAGCAGACTAAGAAACGAGCGTGGAAGCCCGCACGCTGCATCAACAATGTTGCTGCCCCAACTTGCTGCCTAGGATTTCTAGCTTCATCTGGCGGTTCATAGCATGTATACCAAGAATTTCTACACGTATTGTAGTCATAGCATGTTTCAGCGCTAGAGGAAGAGGTGGCAGAAGAGTAGGACAGTGTAGCTTCACCCCTTCCAGGGCCATAACAAGAATTCCCGCAACAGTTCCAACCTTTGACGTTGCCCCACCCCTTCTCCCCCATTTTGGATGATCGATGACAACAAATGTGCCAAAGAAGAGACAGACAACATAGAAGTCGCAGAAGATTTGGAGGCAAGGCCATGTGAAACAGCAGTGGCAGCTACATCAATAGCAAAATGGCCAATCATTTTTTTCTACATGGCACTCCACTTGATGGTGAAACGTTGTGTTGTCAACTCCTAGAGGGCACCAATGCCTGGTGAGGACTCATCAGGGGTCAGCATTGATAGCAAGAAACTCAAGCTCTGGAGCCTTGACTTCACGAAAGATGTCGAAGAGTTTAGGGATGATTTATTTGACAATGGCAAGGACGGTGGACAGCTGGCCAGATTCTTTGGATCCACTGTCAACAGAAACTTGAGACTGTGATCCTAGTAGGCCCCAGCAGTCTCTTCAGTGTGCATCACAAGCTCGTTGAACTCGGAGATGAGAAATCTCTTAGTAGCATGTCCGATTACAGCTTTGGAACACCTAATGAGGGCATAAGCACTCACAGTGTCTACAGTTGTGCGACACACTATGTCAGCATAGTAGGTACCAATCATGTCAGCAATATCTTCTGGCCTCCAAAAACACAAAATGAATCAGATGCAACAGGGACAAAGATGGCACAACAGAAGGATTGGGACATAGTTGTACTCCCATAGTTGCTTGCCCTGAGCCCTATCACTTAAGTGTACATTGCAGAAGGAGGAGAGAGAAGTATCACAATGGGTTTGTGGATTTATATAGTTTCCATCATAGTGAGCAGGCTTTACAAGAGCTTTGGCTGTTGCGGTGTCAGCTCCGGAAACTAAAGCGAGGGGATGAGAGTGATAAAAATGTGAACCAAAGGTAGAGGATACAGAAGCGGGGATAGTAGCAAAGGCAGTAGTAGCACCAGGGGCAATGGAAGCAGCAGGGCTAGAGAGGGGACTGTAGCTGGGGGAGCTATCTTTTCTAAACCAGTGTGTTAGGAGGGAGGTGCAGACCTGGCGCTACACAAGTTGAAAAAAATCTCGTTCCTCCAATACACTCCCCAATACACTTCCCCAATACACTAGAGAGTTCTGCAGGGAAGGGGGGGGGGGGAGGGGGGTGTCGTCAAGCAAATGCTGACCATAACCCTCTCAGGATAACGCCGTGATTTTTCATATGCATGTTTATTGAAGGAAACAAGGGGCTTAGGACCACACGTTTCATGTAAGAGGAATGCGACAGACAAAACAACCGATGCATAAATCAAGTGGAATATGTAGGCTTCTTAAGAAGAATTACAATGCATGAACACTCCTTTTGATCAAGAAGATTCCAATTCAAAAATATGGACATAACATTTTTGCATTGAAGTTTTCAGGTGACTTCCACTAAAGACATACTGCTCAAAAAGTGAACATCTTGATGTAAGCTTCTGGGAAGTAAACGTAAACAAGATGTACTGTACACAGGCATCATTAATTATTAGTTGGGGATGATTAACCATAACTCAATCAGATGCAAGTGTCCTCTTCTGAAGTTTATGCTACTGTGGAATACACCAAAATTCCAGTCTACTCCCAGATTCGGTCAATACAAGAAAATTTGCCCTGGAATATCTTTTTGTTCACTCATTGGGCAAGACCTCCATACCATTACATCCTATACTCATCCACTATTTCCGGTCGGAGAGGGAGAGATCCGTGGTGTTGTTGAATCTAGATTCATCTTTTAGAAAGTTTTCCTTCAAACACCGGTGGTTTGCTCTTCAAGCCGAGACTATGAGACATTTCATTGTTGATATAACTGGAAGAGGACCCCTCAGTTGGTAAGGCTGGTACCATTTTGCGACTTTTGTAACTCCTCTCTTGGAACCATAGTGTTGTTGCCGGCTGGTCATCCTCGTATTCCTCGAACTTTGCAATCTCCTGGACTGTATTCTGCAGCAATGGCAGCCGTTTGGATGGGTAAGTGATTGGCTTAAACTATTCATATCTCATAGGAGCTTTTCCATCTACTCCTATCCTTTGCCATTTCTCGACTCATCTTTTTTAACAAATTCCTCCCATTTTTGGCCTTTTACTTATGCTTGCAACAAACGTGCAAGATGTTTCCTGGTTTCCTCCAAGTCCATCACACCCTTTGGTCATGCTCATTGACGACATCGATTACCATCGGACTCAATTGACTATGACTCTCCTCCTCATGGTAAGGATTGTGGCTTTGGTGTCACCGGGTGTTGAAACATGGCATCCATGCATTCTAGGTAGCACCATTGATGCTATGAGCTTATGCAAGCATTGAAGAAAGTTTGTCTTCAATACTGAATATGGTACTTGCTTGCTAGATGTCATTCTTAAGGCTGATGTTACAATGGAAACAGTGTTTTTGTCTGCCCCATTGCAGCCACATTGTAGGAAGGGGGGCCTGTCACCACTCCTCATGGTGGTGGTGCACCTCCACCGTCAGTTGTGTTCTTGAGTCAGCTTGCGGCCTTGGCTACCAACTCAGGAAGCCTCCAACGGTCATTACAAATTGCCTCTGCGGCGACGTCATCCAGCTCGTGTTTGCAGAAACTTCTCGCATGGCTACTTTCAGCACCTTTATCACTGTTGGTAGCCTTCCTACTGTCGGAAACTTCAAGCAATTTGGAAAGCCTCTTGCCCTTCTCAAGTGATTGGCTCAAGTTTTCCACATGACGATGGTGATAATCACAATCCTTGTCGCCTTCACCATCATGGATGTTGTGCTCTTTGTCAGGGTCCACGCTCGGGCGGTTCTCCTCGAGTGTGTCCATGGTCTCTTAGGAGTCGTCGTTTCATATGTCGATGTGCTTGTCAAGTATTTTTTTGGCTTCAGCATGCTTTTTGGCATTTCCAAGTTAATCAAGGGTTGCCTTTTGTGGTACGTTTGCCTTTGGTTTGACGACCATGCTCACAGCGGTAACTCCCAGAATTTGGAGTCCGCTAGGGGCATGTGGTGAGGGCGTCACCACCTTGCCCCAATGGGTCTTGGACAGTCCGATACTTGCCATTCTGTCACCCATGCTACTAGCACATGAAGACCATTGTGAAGGTCACCCCACAATCTCGAGGAGTTGTCTCCTCCCACAGTCACCTTGAATTCACGATCAGTGAGACAATTGTAAACATTCTTCCTATCTTTCGGGGCCGCTACGGTCGGCACAGTTATGTGGTACAAAAACATTGTTATTCTAAACCTCCACAGTTGGCACAATCACATGAATTCTGACCAACACCTTAAGCTGTGAGTCATGACAGTAGGCAGGCTTAAAAGCCCAGAAAAAGAAAGCAAGTTCAAGATTAAGAATCCACAAGACATTGAGCATCGCTCAAAAAGGTGAGGAGGAGGGGGGTCAACTCTAGCTAAGATTTTGTACCCTCACACGCTCCTCCCTCACTGTCCTTGTCTTCTTATTCATCTTCTTTTCTTCCTCAGCTTCCTCTTGAGTCTTCTTAGCACGCCTCGTGCCTCTTGCAAACGTCTTCCCTGAGCCAGCGACACTAGGAAAGCTACCAAAATTCTTCAAGGTATCACCATCCCTCTTTTTAATGTGTTCGTAGGCCATGAGAGTCCATGGCCTTGGAAAGAATCACTCTCCCAATTCTTGGATGAAGGAGGGAGGAGGGAGCCTTGAGAAGAGGGAAAGAGTTGGTGGTTTGGAGGTGGGCACTCCCCAATCCGTCTAAGAAAAGCCCACCTAGTGCCCTAGCGATTCGGAGAAGCTTAGAGGAGCTCATACAAAAAACAGAGCTTCTCTATAGCTTTCCAACGTAATTTACGATGCTTCAAATGTTAATGTTCAAGCACGTATCCCTCTTTGGTGTTTCTACTTCTTTTACAACTGCTCGCGACGTCTTACATCTCTTGTAGCCGCCAAAACCGTTAGACACCTGGCCGCGAGGATCCTCCTGCTCTGAAAACCACTTGAACACGTCGTGTCTCTAGCTCATACACATAGGTCATCATCGGAATTCACAGAATGGGATCTAGAGCTCCCTCAAAGGATTTTCCCCTCCGTGTCACTGTTGGGGGTGAACTTCATCAACAACCCTTCTAGGGAGACTTGAATATCTCAAGTCTCAAGAGGCCCATTTCCATTTTTGACTTACCCCTTGTTCTGGGTCCAAACCCAGAACAAGGGGTAAGTCAAAAATGGGGTGCATTACCCCAAACTCGTGAGCTTGCATGAGTTTTCTGCTTTCAAAACTTGTAGTTTGACCTAAATAAACTCGAGTTTCATGTTTTACACACCGGGACCCCTTGCTCTTGCTCTCGCTCTATCCCTCGTCTTTGCTTGCTCTTGCAAGCGAGGAGGGCAATCAAGGACAAGGGCATAAGGGCACAGGCCTAAACCCTTGAGGCCTCGCGGCCTCCTGGATGCCGATCGGGCCACCGGCACAATTTGGAGCTGGTGGCTCGCCAGCGGGTGGCTGGCTGGTCACTAGACCAGCTGCCGGCCACCCAGTCGGCCGGCAGCCAGCCGGCTGGTAGCCAGCAGGTGGCTCGCCACCGGCCAACCCTCGTGATAGCGAGGGGTTGCTCGCAGCCAACCCCTTGCTATCATGAGGTGGGAGGATCAAACCGGGCCTCCCATTACAAAGGGTGTTTGAAGGAAAACCGTTGACAGACCTACTTACATATGTCAACTTTGCAAACCACTTTTACTCAGAATTGAAGACCTGCACAATGTAAACGCTGAAGGAGCTACCCAACGAGAGACCACCCAATCATCCTTGTGTGATGTTTCTAGTACTGACACAATCTAGAAGTAAATTGGAGTAGCAACACAACACCAGCATTCATGGCAAGAAATGATACCTGCCTCTAACTGAGCAACCCACAACATGATAGCGGTTAGGAGCAGTAGTAGATAAAGTTACAAGAATTGCAAGATGATGCATGCAAAAAATATCATTGGATGTGGCCAAGCAGTACCTGATATGTGGTGCGCAAACGTGGCTCATCCACGTTAAGACATGGGAAGCAAAAGGAGCTCACAGTAGTGGACGCAAGAACATTAGCCTCATCGTCCTTGATACCTGAAAGTTCATAGCCATTTTAAAAGTGATTGCATGTCTTGCCAAGGACTTCGAATGGTCTTTCCTGATAAGCTTCCTTCAGAGCTGCCCCCACAATGTGGTGTTGATTGTCATGTAGACCTGAAGCAAGCCAGCCGATTGATGGTCAAGAGAACCTATTGGATGATGTGCCACAGATTGACCAAGCTAAAAAACAGCCGGGCGATCCACGGCATCCAATGTTGAATCTGTCTTCATTGTAAAGATGAAACTAGCAATGTGTGAAAGTGCATGGACTAAAGAGCATTGAATAATCCTATCATCAAGAACTGCTACCCCCTTCTCTGAGCAGACAAAGTTTTGTTTGAATTGGAGGGACCAGAACTTTCACCAAAAGAGACCTATGTAACGCCTATCGTCAGATTTGTGTACATGATAAGAACATCAAGAAGATGGTGTTTTTCACTAGATACGGGAACTTTTAGTTCACGGCTATGCCGTTGAGACCCACAAACACCATTGTAACCCTTATGGCGGCCATGAGCGACATTGGTTTGTTATACCTTGACAACTTTATCATTGTGTATCTTGATGACATCCCAGTCTACAACCGCACCACGAATGAACATAAAGGGCATCTACAAAATGTTCTTGAGATTTTACAAAGAGAGGAATCACGTGGGAAACTATCAATGTGTAGCTGCGGTTGCTGTTTGATCAAGTTTTTTGACCACATCAATGTTAGAAAATGGATAACCATGGACCAGATCAAAAGTGGAGGCGGTTGTTGATTTGTCAACGATCATCAAGAAGAGACCACACCATTGGTGAGGAGGCCCAGATCTATGCTCTCCCATCTATCGAGAAGGCAAACAGGTGGGAATGTGATCAGTGGCCAGCGGTAGAATATTGGACACATTGTGGAAGGGGAGTCTGTCAAACAAGTGAATGTCTTGAGACTCACCGATACTGTGGTGTGGGATGTCCCAAGACCTCCAGGCCTGTGACAACTAGGCAATATCACGGAAGGCACACATGCGACCAATAGGTGAGTCCTTGGATCTTTCCTGGTCCTTGATGTACCACGCACGCTAGAAAACATCTCGCTCAAACGTGAGCGAGATGAATGTCAGCACATTGGCTGAGTTCTAGCTTGTACAACGTGAAATGACTTGTAATAGAACCATACGATAGGCAATTCCAGACCCACATTCTCCATGGTATGACCCTCAAATGCAAAGAATTGTACAGTACCGCACTCAGATTGCATGGTGCATACTCTATCCTCCATGGTGCAATCTTGGCACTGACACACCTTTCTTCTATGGGCTATTGACAAAACCATGTTTAGCAAAGACAATATCTATCTTCCCTAAGATCTCGCCACCACTATCTCAGTGGAACGCATGAAGGGTAAGACAAGATTGTAATTCAACCCTCACAAGCCACGGGCAAACCGCTAGGATGGCTTCGCTCTTGTGGTGGAGGATGTAGGCCCACCCCATCCGAGTAAAGTTACCAGTCAGGGTAAGAAAATATCACCCCCCATCTGAGAGAGACTCTGTAGGGAGGGGACCGAGAAAATTTGAGAAGACCAACTGTAGCGGATGCTTTTCCAAGAATGAGGATAAGTGCAGCAATGCATTTTATCATGAGTGCAAAGGAGACAGCCGGCCTTCGGCAACTTCTTGAAGGAATTGGCATCAAGACCGAGGGTAAGCTGAGGTAAAATTAGCTTGGACACAACGTCTGAAATCAACAAAAAAAAAATGAAGACATGTAGCAAACTCTGGTGTTTTGGGGAGAGCACGTCAGTTCAAAACACAAATGTAGATGTAGGGGAAGGAGAAGAGGTAGATGGAGTGCAATGAGACATAAGATAAAATTCATTGATATCTAAGGCATGTTGAGCAATGGCATGCGTGTCAATATCAGTCACTATGGCGGAGTCTGTATGCACCCATCCTGGAACAAGCATGAACAGATAGCAAGTAGAGCTCAAAAACAGGGGGGGGGGGGAGGAAATATCAAGTGTATAGGGGACTAGATTTACCATCAAAATGAACCACCCCAACACCCACGACAGGATGTGATTGACCAGACTTTTTGCAAGCAAACTAGTCTGAAGCAATGGGGTTGAGCACTACAAAGTCACTAAGATGACAGGTCATATGATGGGTGGCATCAAAGTCAATGATCCAAGTGCAACGCATCTCATGATTTGTCTTTGACAAAAACATAGAGCACTCTACCTCTACTAGATGCTCTGTATAGAACTTGGAACAACGAAAACAACACAAACATGTGACTATTCAGGCCTATTAAAACTGTCATTTCCATCCTCATCACAAGCCGACTCAGTTGTGCCACAAGTATGATCACGGACAATGGACATAGTAGGACAAGATTTCTACAAACCATCAAGCTCAAGCAACACACTCACACCTCCCTGCGTATGCAGCACTAGTAGCTGACAAAGCCATGTCATGGTGTGATCCCAAGGGTCCATGTCTGTGGTGCCTATAGCAGTGGAAGGTTGGGCTACTATTGAGGTCACCGCGCAACCTATATGGATGGTGCTAGAAGCTGCCCACCGTGTATGCGCGGTGTGATCCAGCTCCAGTTCTGGATTGTTAGCACTTAATGTAGTGATGAGTGCTCCCATAGTTGTAGCAATGGACGAAGAATCCATTGCCACTGCTTGTCAGCTGCTATTACTGCTACTCCCCATAGTCGCATATGTTTATCCTCTTCTTCCCTTACATGATGATGCCCACATCCTAAGCTAAAATAGGTAAGGAGGGAGAGGATGAGGAAGTAGAGGAGGAAAAGAGGAGGGTGAGAGGCTTCATTGGGGATGCAATCATTACCACAACCAAAGGGCTCGCTTATTGCCCCTGAGCAGCGTCCATTGCCCCCATCCACGCGATATAGTACTACTGAGACCAAAGAAGCAGCTCAAGAGACTCAAATAACTCAATGAGGGTAGGAGATCAAATTAATTGGATAGGTTAGTGTGCTTGTGCACACCTAGCATGTTGGTGTCAACCGTCTACAACTAGGACCATTTGTCACTACCAAACCGATTTTATGTACGCATTGTGAAACGCAATATGTTACCACAAACTCTTACACTCCCTAGCATCAGGGGTGGAACTCCCTCGCGGTTTCAGTCTATGCATTGAATAATTTTAGGATCTATTCCCATCCACGGCAAGGGTCGGCCCCATCACCCATCCCACATGGGTGTAACAAGGGTGACGGGTGAGTCGGGCAAGAGCTATGTGCGGTCTTCTCTATGGTATTCCTGCAAGAGCTATTTGCGGTCTTATCTATGCTATTTTCGAAAAAAGAGCTATGGTCGGTCTTCTCTATGCTATCCCTGAAATGATTTCATCCTATTTCTCCTAAAGAATGGTAAAGAGAAGATCGCGCATAGCTCCTGCGGCTGTCTGAATTGGGCGGGTGTTGGCAGTCTGGTAGTGAATCATATAAAAGGGCTCATTCCCCTCAGCGTCACCCCACACCTGGAAGAGGACCTTCGAGCCATTAACCTTTGTATCACTGTCATGGTGAGGTTCCCACTTTGTGGATAGGGCAAGTTCAAGCACTTGCACGGGCGCCCGTGTAACGGACAGTCCGTTGAAATAGAAGCTCATCAATTGTCTCGAGAGGTCTGACATGTCATTGCCGCACGCTACTCCTCTTTCCTTCTATAGTTGTCTCTATTCATTACAGCATGTTATTGCAATTTTACATTGTTGATGTTGTTTTATTTATTAGCTCCCTACTATCCATGCTCACTATTGTTGCCAATGGTTGTCCGTGGTACAGGCTGCTACTTTTGCCCTCCTGTTATTGTGCCTCAATTGTACTGGTTTCATTTTAGTGATGACGATTACTCATGTTGTCATTAGCGGCACTGCTGTCTATTCGAGGAAGTTGTGTAGTGGTGTTGTAGCTAAAAACTTCTTAGAGACGTCTTTGCTACTGTAATTTGCAATGACGTGTTCCAAGAACAAAGTTGGGGAACAATGTTGTGGCAAAAACCGATGCACGTGAGAGACAAACATGCAAATCAAGCTCAAAAGCTAGTCCACAGAGAAATCTCTAGAGACTGGTCAGAAGGTGTATAGTGCTCAAGGAAGCACCCGATACGGCATAGCAAGTGTCTTGCAGCTCTTGGTGGGTGGCTCCACCACTTGACAATGGTTTCAGCACTTGGTGGGTCTGCTTCAGGGATCTGCACGGGCATGGATCGCAATGTCCCTAACGTACACGAGTCCGTGAACTCCGTGAGTGGACAGCTCTATCATTACATGCGTGGCCCACCTCATATCGACCTCAACATCTTTATGCCGAATGGCTGTGGGTACTCTGGCCACCTGTCCCGACCTCCGGTGTTCCGTTCTTAAAAGCTCTAACAACTTCGGCCACTTTCCTGAATAGCCGCTATAAGTGTCGTGAACTCTATCATTTAATTGATACGGTTTGTCCAACTTGTGGATAGTGTTGGACTTTTATAGAACCACATCTTGATACTCTCTGAGCTTCCCAACTTTTCAGCGAGCTTCTCAAAGCACCTACTCATGGTGTGACTTCACCCACTTAGCTTGGATGAAGCGCTGAGGACCCAAAATCTGCCTCATTGTTATTCTTTTCATCGTGTTTATGTACTCATATTACTTGACGCTTCACATCAAATAGTACTTACTACTTGATGCAAATCATCCATTTTTGCTACATCCTCAAATTTTCTACTGCTCCCTACCGCATCCTTGTCAACCATCTACATTCAACTGGACATAACACTTAGTATGAGAGTGGAGTGGTGTTGGATGGATAGACCATCAATTCATTACTAGGTGACTACCTCACACAAGTCTCCAATACAGGTCCACCGTTCAGAAGATCATTAACCTTGCGATGGCAACGGTGAGTAAAGCGAGCGCATGACAAGACTCGCAATTGAGGATCAGTAGCACGCAAACAATGACACTCTCTAGATGAACTTGGTGACATTGGCAGCTTTCATAGAAAATGGCATAGCACCGATGAACCCAAAGGCTGACACGGTGACGGACATCTTGTGATCGGCGAGTCCTTCGGCCCCGCTGTTTTCCATTGGTATGACATCTACGCAATAGGAGGCACCAGCAAACAAGCTCACGCTCACAAAGACTTGTACCAAAAGTAGTTGAGACTCAAGAGCCTCAACACCCATCTACTCCAACAACTCATTGTGATAATGGAGGAGCTTCAAACTTCATATGCGTGAGAAGCAATGCTCATCAAGGGATGTACCCAATCTTGAGTGAATCCCATATTCAACCAGCACTTCTTGAGTCGTTTCATCCTACAAACTCAAAGGGACAAACAGTCAGGATGTGGCTAACGGTTTTACTGGTGTACTTTACAACTGATGGGATCAACAACGACAAAAAGGAGATTAACCTTGCGGCCTCGCTTTTGTATGGCACTTCCTTGAGTTGGTGATCCCATCTAAAGACCATCCAACGGCTGCAAGAGACCGGTGCATTTTGATCTACGGCTCACGGGGTCGCTCTTAATTCATCTACTACTGGCGTACTACCTCTTGAGCACATAAATCACATGTGGCATGATCTACTCAAACTCGCACAAACATGGAGTGACTTTGCACACACTACACTTGCTCGCTTTGGATAAATGAATGAGGAGTTTGACGCACAATACACGCTTCATCACCTAAGTCACACCTCAAGCGTGGAAGAGTACAAACGGATTTTTTGGAAAATCATCACTGACGGTGACCTCGACCCCAATGAGTTATGGTTTTTTACTGCAAGCAGTCTCAGGCGAGAAATTTGGTGAGCAATCACCATTTTTATATCAAGATGACCTTCTGTTGATGATCGAAGCAGTTGTTCCCATCGACGGTACTGACAACAACGCTCGGATGTAGGAATCCAATGGCTGGCAATCCCACAAATCACATTTATTGTCATGGTAGAGGAAAGTCGTAGACGAGAGAAACCTTGTCTCTGATGGCGATTCACGACATCGGTCAACGCGATCAACGGGTCACATCTCGCACGATATCTGAAAATGACAGCAACAGGCCAAATAGTGGGGGAAGCCATAAAGAAAAAATGAGGAGTTGGAAAATGGCAAAGGGCATGGTCTAGTCAGCAGGACTCCTGTCTGGTGAGGAATACCTCCACTAGCCGGTCGCCCATCTACGTGGCTTACACCGCAGCAAATGAGGATTCCTCATACCACAACGTTTAACGAGGGGTACAAGGAAGATAGATTGGTGATACTACGACAAGCACAGCCAAGGAGCTGTAAGAATTGCAGAACGGTACTAACCCTATTCCATACATGAACTTTGTACAGCTTTGTAAGCAACCACGTGGTTTGGAAGCAAAGATTGCAAACTAAACTGGTGATATCTGAAAAAAAAATACAAACGACTGCAGATCTATCGACTCCGTAAACCCCTCCAACTGAAAATCGCAAATATACACGACAGAATAACCTAAAGGACTTGCCCGGTGCGCAAACACAAAATCATCCTTTGGCAAGATATCCTGTATGTGCATGTTTTAGCTGGTGGACTGGAGAGGCGACAGTTCTACATCAGCATTATTAGTGAAAAAACTAGTATCTGCCTCCGGTCGAGCGCCCACAACATAACAATGGTTATGGGAAGAAACAGAGTTGAAGGAATGGAGGAATATGTAGTAGTTCTCTATTTTAAGGAGGTAAAGGAAAATGCCTAATGCCAATCGATTTCTTTGCTCGTGGCCAAATGGTATCTTTGACGCGGAGCCTAAGCGTGGCTAGTCCACGTGGAGGTAGGAAAAGCGGAAGAAGTTGTACTTGACGGTGAACACATCGACCTTCGTATCTAAGACGTTTGTAGCCATTCTATAAGAGTTTGTGCCACTCGTTGAGGGGTTTGAAGGGGTTTTTCTTGACAAACTGCCAGTAGAGCTACCTCTGCAAGAAAACATCAACCACGAGATAGACCTAAAGACGGGTAGCAGACCGACGATGAAAGGGACCTATTGAGTAACTGGCCACAAGCGGACAAAATCTAAGAAGCTACTGTACGAGATGCTTGATAAGGGGTTTATGGACATTCCACGTCATCCTACGCAGCACCTACACTTAAATCAGAGAAATTGAGAGATGCGGATGTGCGTGCACTACTAAGTGTTGAACAACATCACCATCAAGAACCATTGTCCACTTGTGTGAGCAGACAAACTTTTTGACCGGCTCTGTTGGGCCCAATTATTTAGCAAAATTGACTTATGCATCGGCTATCATTGGATCTGCGTACATAATGAGGATATCGAGAAGATTGCATTCCACAACAGGTACGTGTACTTTGAGTTCATGGTCATGCCGATTGGACTCACAAATGTCCCGACCAGATTTATGATAGCAATGAACGACATTTGTTGACTCTACCTTGAGGACGTTTCCATCGTATGTCTCAAAAACCTAGTGTATAGGTACACCCTGAGTGAGCAAAATGGGTATCTCCAAAACATTCTCAAGATTTTACGCATAGAAGAAAACATTAAAAAACTCTTGTAGCGTGACTTTGGTTACCCTTCCATCAGGTTTATGGGCTATAACATCGGCTACGGGTGGACCAACATTGACTAGAAAATGGTTGAGACGGTCGCTACTTGGTGATTCCTAACATTGTTTGGGACGTCCAAGTGTTTTTGGCCTTTTGCAACTACTACCGTTGATTTGCAAAGGACCATGTCCGAGTGTCAGCACGTCACTTGTAAAACCACTAATAGGATTCGGGGAGAAAACAAATCAGAACCGTCCAACAATTTGAGAAACGATCTGACCCTCGCTCCAACCTTACAATCGGCGGATCCCACAATGGACAACATCGTGGCCATGGACACGTCTCATCAAGCTATAGGAGCTGTTCTCCTTCATGACCATGACGATGGAGAACAACCGGTGGCCTACATGTTATGAAAATTATGTGGCCCGGAACTCAAGTACGTGATACATAAGAAAGAAATGCTTACAGTTGTCTACTTGTTTAACGTATGGCGGTGCTAATTTGAATCCCGACAATGCTTCATCCACACTGACCATCACTCATTGAAGTACCTCAAGGCACAAGAAACTCTGAGCAGCCGACAAACTCGATGGATGGAGTTCCTTGAGTCTAAGTTCGACTACGACATCAAGTACTGACCTTACAAAATTACGCCAAGGATGCTCCAAGTGTGCGACTCAGTCTTATGGTCGCGATCAACACGCTACTCGTCAAGCAAGACCTGTACCTGGCGAGGCTGTTCATGAAGAGCTACGAGGAGTTTGGCGCATATGTCTAGTGTACGTTTTTGTTCGATGAGCCCTACAAGCCACAACATTTCACTTGCTAGGTTGTTGTACCACCAAATGAGGAGCTACGAAGAATGCTATCGGAGGAATGCGATGGCACTGAACCAGGTTAACACTCCTGTAAGGACAAGACACTCAAGAAGTTGTCAAAGTATTACTGGTTGGATAAGATGCAAATCCATGTGGCAGGCTTTTGTGAAGTGTACGACACCTATTTACACCAAAATTCTATTCGCATGAGGCCACCAGGTTTACCTGTGCCACTCGTTCTAAGGAATTCGTGCGTCAACATCAGCATGGACTTCGTGACGGGATTGCCTGCCACTTAGGAAGGCTACGACGACATCTTTGTGGTGCTTGATAAGTATTAAGAAATGTCACACTTTATCATGATGACAACCTCCACCACCGTAGAAGGATGAACACGGTTGTTCTTAAAATGGATCGAATGGATGCACGTCGTGCCACGTACCCTTCCTCAATAAAAAGGACAGTTGGTTTGCTAGCCATTTCTGGCACGAATGGATGATGCGTTATGGCAATTGGATCCAATTAGCAACTGTGTTCCATCCTCATACCAACTGGGAAACAAAGCAAACCAATTTGATTCTCGAGGAACTTCTTCGGACTTGATGCAAGTTGTACAACACTAATTGGACAGCGAAACTTCTGACCGATGAACTCGTACACAACACCACCACTACCATCGTAATGGGTACTGTTTTGTTTGAAGTGTTCCACAGCAATCTTCCCACCACATTTGTAGGGCTACAGAGCCGGAGTAAAATTCCTGCGGTAAACATCCACCATACGGATTTCTCCAACGTTTGGAAGGAAAGTGGACAAACTCTCGTAAAGATACAATAAAATGTGAAGTGGAAAACCGTTTGACATCATAGGAATGACGTATTGAGCAATGGTGATCGCATACTCCTCAGCTTGGTAAACATCAAACTGTGAGGACAAGACTTGACAAAGCTCAAACCTTGGTGGTTGAGACCGTTTGAGATTGAGCAAATGCAAACCCTTACCACCACTTGACATTGCCTTCCTGGCAACATGGTGATCCGCATTGTCTTCCACATGAGCAAACTCAAGCACTATGAGGATCCTATGAGAACTTCCTTGGAAAAGACATCGCACTTCTGCCTATTGTTGAAGTGGACAGGGATGCGGAGTAAGTGATTGAAGACATTCCTCAGACATTTACGTTATAGGAAAACGATCGAGTATCTAGTCCAATGACATTGTTATGATGTCGTGCACAGCAATTGACAGCCCTACAAAAACCTCCAAGAAGTCGATCACCTGATTGACGACTAGTATCACCGTCATCGCCCTTTGTGTGCTAATGCACCGGGTTGTCCCGGCTAAACCAGGGGGGAGTGTTTTGTTCCTCAAGTACATGAGTCCCTAAACTCCACGACTGGGCCTTTTGGTTATTATTTCCATAATGACCTAAATGCGCACCAACCGAGGGAATTTTGGCCACCTTCCCCGACCTCCAGTGTTCTGATCAAGAAGGGCCGAACAACATCGACCACTTTCCAGAAAACCGTACTGTCCACTGATTTTGTTCAAAATAATTATTTCTTTTTTGCCTATGAGCAGTAGCATTATTGTGCCTGGTATGGGCAAATCACCTCTATGATTTGGGAACTAGAGATTAGCTATACAACTAGTGGCATTGGCTGCACGCAGGCTTGCATCGGGGTTACGTAGTAATAGACTGAAGCCGGGTTCAAACATGTTATCTGCCTTGGAAAACGAGTTTTGCTCGACCTTCCCCTCCTGTCCGAGAAGTCGTCGTCGGTGAAGTCAAGTGCTTGCTTGCGATGTCCGGTATCTGTTTCGCAAAAAACCCTGGTTGCTAGCCTAAGTCTGTCCGATTCGCACGAGTTTCTCGGACTGGGAGTCGCTTCCGCAAGGAAAATCGCGCTCAGAGAGGGCCTGTCTTCCGGACGCGACAGAAGTGATGAAAAAAATACCTAGAAAATACTCGATGGGCTGTCGGTGGACAGAAACACCAACCGCAGACAGAATTGCCGTCGCGGAAGTCCTTGTGCAGCGGATTTTCTGACGTCAGCGCTGATTCTTGGATACCGAACCGATTGCATAGGGTTACTACGTAACCCCAAAAAAAGGAGATGTAAGAGCATTGGAGTCGCTATCGAACATGTTGTGTGTAGCTTAGCCAGAGTGCGCTCGCGATTGCGAGCGTACTCCGATGCGTCGATCGAGTCCTCGCTATTCCTCTCTCGCGACACGTCAGTGTGCTCGTCAGTGCAAACACACTGACGTGTTATGCGAGGCCTCAAAGCTTTGAAAACTCAAAGCTTCAAGTTATCGAGCAGCGATTGTCGCTCCGAGTCCATGGACAAAGGACCTGAACAGGGCATGGGCGAATTTAAGGAGCAGGGGTGGTGAGAGTAGGGGGTTGGGAGAATCACCCAAAAAATCACAATGGGCCTAAATTTGGGCGAAATCAAAGCTCACATAATTCATGAAAAATATTTGAACGAAATCAAGGGACAGTACGGTAATTCATAGAAGTTTAGCAAACCATATCAATGTTTTCATACTGATTGATCAACTTCCTGATAATGTTGAACTTTTTCAAAACCGCACATCGATATTCTCAAAGCCCTCTGACTTATCGACAGAGGTTCTTTAAGCAACCACTCACGGCACGACCTCGGATGTGTTCTTCGACTGGAGCACCAAGGACTAAACATATGCCTCGAATCGTTTATTGCTTTGCACCTTATCTTGGTGAACCATGCGAGTCTTTTGTGGGATAACATGGACATGGTCGATTTGTCAAAGTTATGAATATTTGTAGTCAAGCTCATGACCCATCACACATGTAATACCGTCTTGTTTTTCTCCATATGTCCAAAAGAGAATGAGCATCATTTGAGTTTAAAGGTATAGTCCAGAAAAATTCACGATGCTAGTATCTCGTGATACATCTCTCGTTGAGTGTTACGCATCAATGCATCGAGCAGACGTAACATACGTTGTAGCTTTTTAGTTTTATTCTCACCAAACTTGCGCATACCCCTCCAATGATACTTGTGATAAACTGTTCGTGCGACTTGTGTTGCGACGAGTGAAGCGAAAATCAGGCACATCACGTGAGGCCAGCGTCAACGGCGATATTGAAGCTTGTGATGAAGCAAAAAAAACTGTAGTTACCGTACAGGATGGCATATATTCCGTGTTTGTTTAGCCATTTTTGATGATTTTAATATTAGCCGGGTTTCGTGCTGTTTTCTGTTTTGTAGGTGGTTTCCTATTCCAGCACACTCTAGAAAATAGGCTTTTCATGTTCACCCATCGTTCGAATCTATGTTGGCGCTTAGCCCTTCATCATCTCTCGTACGTTCGAGCATTCAAATTCGCAGAGTGCGCGCGTCCGTCCGATGACATTCAACGAAGCTGCCGCGGAAGAAACAGTCGTGCCCAACAGCCAGCTTTTCCGTGAGCGCATCGAGTTAGAGGCAGAAGGTGGAGTGACGTACCCATGTCGTGGGATGAAGTTGAACATCGGTAGTGTGTTTTTTTCTGGCCTCGATGCTGCCCATGTTGCTTTGCACTTTTCCCAATCAAAGTTGTGCTCCATTTCCAAAATGTATGCAAAGTTGTCCACGGCAGAAACATTTATGTGACCTTTACTTGGCGGAAAAAAACCATAGGATTCCCGAATATTACACATGATTCTCCCATCCATGTAACAATATCAAGTGGAGCGCACGGGCAAACTCAAATAATTGTTTTTAGTGAATATGCCATCCAGTACGGTAAGTGTTTTGACGGGAACACTATCTTACGCCTGACCGGTCAAAGCTGCCCATGTTGACCACTTGCGGCTGCCATTTGGCATCTCGGGCAGCTTGTTACGGGTTCTTTTTCTTTTGCACAAGCTTGCTTGGCTTTCCATGATCAGGCAGTATTTGCATTCCATTGTGTTTTTTTTCTCTCTATGTCCTTCACCACGAACACGCGGAGCTGTTGGCGAAAGCCCATCCCCGTGTCAAGTACAAGGATTGCCAATCAGCTGCAATCAAAATCAAGATTCTACTTGGAAGATTCTACTTGGAATCAAGATTCTACTTGGAACGTGTGCTGTTGCTTTCACGAAGAGAACGGTGAGGTTAGTTGAAACTACTCTACCGTACTATGCAAGCGATACAGGTTGTGTCCAAAAAAATTGCAACATTGGTGAATATGCACACCGAGAATACTATTATCTCTAACCTTACCGCACCACACCTAAAACACCGTCGCCTGTAGGAAATCACTGTTCAAAAATCTAATACCGTTTTCAGTGGTGTCGACACAGTACAACAGGCCTGATGTTTTAGGGACCATGCTGATGCATTGAGGGGCCACCATCTCGATGAAGATGTTTGCCCTTTCGCGGTAAGTTTCGCTACTAAACATAACAATGTCACACTTTCACCTGACGTGCTTTGGAACGCTGGCGTCATGTAGATTTCCTCCGCCGGCATTGATTAGCAACTCAAAGACATCTTCAGCGACATCTGTGATATTGCTGATTTGTGCATCGTGCGACTCGGGTTTGCTCTCTGATACTGAAAAATCGTTATATTATGGAATATCCTGTTTCTACCATCTTATTTCGTGATGCTGGTTTCTGAGATGTAAATTTTCCAAGGAACCGAGTGCTCAAAATTGAATCGAGATATTCTTGACGGCTGCCCATGACTTACGTATTTTTATTGCAACCATGAAAACCATTGAAGAATCCTTTCTTCTGCTTTTCGAAGTGACCGAGAAACAAGTAGGAAAGTCAAAATGCGGAGATATTGCATTTTATCATGATGGTGAGCGATGTTGGGCCGATGTCAGACATTCCGCGCGAAGTCAGAAGAACGGTTCCCGGCCAGCATGGATGCATATCGTGGTAGGTACCGATGTGTACTTTCTCGATGTTCATATGCATATAAACATCGCATTACTATAGCAAACCGCAAATTCATCGTGATGCTAACATCACGGGAGAATCGCAATGCATCAACATGGTTGTAATGCGAGAGCTCAAACTTTATGTCAAAAGGCTTTGGCGAGCTCGGAAACGTTTGCGTTGTAAAACTGAATGACAATCCTCCTCGTCGGAGTGGTCTTTTCCTTGCCCAAGTCTTCGTGGCTCGCCACGCCTTTCGAAGTTACGTTGATGTTTCTTTGTAAATTCATGTTTTGTTTATTATTTGTAATTATTGATGTATTCCGTTGGATATAACGGTGGAAACTTCGTGACCGTACGTTCCATCGAGATGGTCGTTTTGATTCGATTTCTACTATTGCCTTCGCGCGCTTGCATCAAGCTTGATGTGACCTCATGGTGTCCGTCGTAGAACAGTTTCCATGGACTGTTGCAATTAAGTAATGATTGCGATCGTCTTTCCTGAGTGTAAAATTTCAGCTTATGTTTCTAAAATTTTGTTGTGTTACATTCCTCCCCCTTTAGCTACGAATTGTCCTTGACATGGTTTTCTCTCTTATGAAGAGGTAGTTTGTACACAGCCATCTATCATTGATGATAAAAGCGCCAGTCGATGGAGAGGATAACATCATGATTCGGCACATTTCAGAATTTAGAAATTGTTCAGCTTTCAAAAAAGAAACAGTGGCCACGCTTCCTCCCCCTGTACATGAAGCGGCCCCGCGACAGGTGCCCACGCGTCCCCGTGACAAGCTTTTGGGAGTAAGCCAAAGATCAGTCCGAGGGATAGTGTCGTTATCCTCTCAAGGGGGTTCGTCCCGGGGTGGTACCCCCAAGGGCACGCTTGTGCCGACGGGCAGCCAGTTCCTCCTAGTACTCCTCAATTGTCGCAGTTGGCACTCAAGACTCTGGCTCCCAAGTGTTGTGGTCAGGTCCACAACCGGCCAAGTGGATGAGGTACTCCTCAACCACTCGTGCGTGAAAATTACGCTCACGGTATTGGAGGATGCGGTGCACTTCACACTGGCCTTCCGCGGTGAGGACAGCAAGAGGGGGTGGCTGAACAGACCCCTCTCGTGTGTAGGGTGCAAGGAGACTCATGTGAAAGGTATCATGGATGCGCATGGCTGGTGGAAGAGCCAACCGATAGGCCACACTTCCCAACTTCTGTGTAATCGCGAAGGGTCCCAGCCATTTCTGCAACATTTTTCGTGCACCCGGCGTTTTCAGTTGCAAATTTCGTGTGCTTAAAAGTACACGATCTCCGATGGAGAACGTCAGCTCACAACGTCTCTGGTCAGCATATGCCTTTTGGTGCTGTCGAGTCGCATACAAATGGGCCTTAGCATCCCGCCAGAGGGCGTCCATGCGCTCGACAAAGGCCTGGGCGGAGGGCACCTGATCACCGCCGCCCCCGCACTTCACCATTGAAGTAGGTACCACTAGATGTCAACCGTGGTTGAGGAAGAATGGGGTAAAACCAGTCGATTCATTGACCGCATTGTTCACGGCAAACTCGGCTGGGGAAAAATGGTCGTCTCAGTACTCCATTATTGGGTCCATGTACACGCGGAGCATCCGCTCGAGTGTGAGGTTCATGCGCTCTGTTTGTCCATCAGTTTGGGGATGGAATGCTGAGGACATACTTTGCCGGGTTCCGAACCATTCCTACAATGCAAGCCAAACTCGGCTTGCAAAGCGCAAGTCACGGTCGGAGATGACGCGGATGGCTAATCTATGGTACTTGATGACACCTTCGTAGAAACGTCTGGCAGTCTCTTCCGCTGTGACACAAGTTTTTGTGGGCATAAAATGGGCCATTCCTATTGCCCTGTCCACAACGATCAGGATGGCATCGTGGCCTTTCTTGGTCTTTGGGAGTCCCATGATGAAATCCATGGACACCGACTTCCATAGGATGTCACGGAGTTGTAAATACTGGAGGAGCCCTGCAGGTGCCTTGTTCGAAGTCTTGTTGCGACGGCACAAGTCACACACCATGCAGTGCCTCCTGACGTCACTGCTCCATCCTGGCCACCAGTCGTGTTGAGCTAGAGAATATCCTGTCTTCTTTGATCTGATGTGACCTGAGGAGGGAGGATTATGAAACTCGAACATGATCTGTTGTCGCAAGTTATTGAAATCTGGGACCACCACCTGCTCCCCATGCCACTATAACCCCGCAGCATCCACGAGGCCATGGCGTTCAATGTTCTTTGGCTCTGCGAACCAGAGGTCCAAAGTGTAGCCCATCCAAACACAATTCTTGAAAGGGATCACACTAACCAGTGGTCTTGCGGGTGGGCAGAGCGGGTTTTTGTGCAATGTTGTTGCCATCGCAACAGCGGCAAAGTGTCGATTTGTGATCTTATTCTCGCTCAGCATGAGGCTCACATGTGTTGGATTTTGACTCGATGGGTTTGCCACGTTAGCCCGCTCTGGTCTGTACTGCCAGGTGAATGTGAAGCGACTTATGTATTCACTCCATTCCGCCTGTCGTCGTGAAAGGTTAGGTTGCGTCTGAAAACACGTGAGACGGTTGTGGTCTGTGACGACCGTGATCTGTACCTCGGCACCTTCGAGATAACAGTGCCATACTTTGAAAGCATGCACGACTGCCAGAAGCTCCTCATCCCCAGTGGTATACCTGGTCTCTGCATCTAAGAGCTTGCAACTTTTGTAGGCAACAGGGTGGCCGTCCTGCATGAGCACAGCTCCCAACCCTGTAACTGATGCATCACAATGTACCTCCCACGGCTTCACTGGAAGTATCGGTGTCGAGATCAGCATTGCCTTCACAGCCTCAAAAGCCTCAATGCATTTTTGCTTACCAGACCCATGTACTCGCCTTCCCGATCAAGGCGGTGAGAGGGCTCACCAACGTGGAGTAGCCTCTCATAAACCGCCGAAAGTGATTTGCAAGTCCAATGAAAGAGCGGAGCTGACCCACGTTCTTCGGGTGAGGCCATTCTTTCACAACATGCACCTTGCAAGGGTCTACCTGGATCCCCTCGCCACTAATGACGTGGCCAAGGTACTCCAATTTTGGCTGCGCAAACTTGCACTTACTTCTCTTGGCGAAAAAACGGTTCTTGCAAAGGATCTCAAGCACCATTTGAAGGTGTCGCTCGTTTTCTTTGTGGTTCTTAGAGAAGATGAGGATGTCGTCAAGATACACCAGGACCAACTTGCCGAGGTGTTCACGGAAGATGTTGTTCATCACTGCTTGGAATGTGGCAGGTGCGTTCGTCAGTCCAAAGCACAGGACCCGAATCTGGTAGTGTCCAAGATGAGTTCTGAATATCGTTTTGGGTACATCCTCCGTCGTGATCCGGATTTGATAGTGGCACTTTGATAGATCCAAAGACGTGAAGACTTTTGCTCCTTGAAGCTGGTCGAATAGGTCCTCGATGCACGGGAGCGCGTACCGGCTTTTGACAGTGAGTTTGTTCAATGCCCGATAGTCCACACACATCGTGAGGCCACCATCTTTCTTGTTCACAAACAGGATTGGTGCTCCGAAGGGCAAAGAGCTTGGCTCAATCCAACCCTTCCGGAGATACTCCTTGATTTGGGCTTTTGCTTCTTACCGTTCTGCTGGACTCAAACGAGACACAGACCGGAAAGGAGGCACTACCCCGGGCTCCAACGGAATGGTATGTCTAACCGTTCCTCGAGGTGGCAGTCCATCCAGTGGTGCCTCGAAAATATTCGAGAATTCTGAGAGTATGTTTGCGACCCCTTGGGGAACCTCACCCTCTGTCTTGTTGTCCATTTTCTTCAGGGTTTGAAGAATATACTGACACCCTTGTCGAAGTCGTCGTTTCACTTGGAGCGCTGAGAGGCTTGATTGAGCCTTCGACTCGGGTTGTTGATTTTGTGGGATTGGAGACTGGGTGACCATTCTCCTTCCACTCCTTATCTGTAATGTCTTTGAGTCGAAGCACATAAGTGCCTTGTGGTGCACAAGCCACAGGTCTCCGAGAACAACGTCAAACAGATCCATGAGATCAAGCACGGTGAGGCAGACACAGGTGGTGAAGCCAGGCAGTGTGAGCCGTGCCACACAGTCACCAAGGACTGGCACCTCTCTGTCATCACGAATGACCACCATGCCCGTGCAAGGCGTGTACATTAATTGCCATGTGCGTACGAATGCACCGCTCACAAATGAGTCATCCGCCCCAGCGTCCACCAAAATGCGTGCAGGGGCGCCTGCCAGTTTACCATCGAATTGCATAGTCATCGATGCTTTGGATTTCTGTATGAAAAGGCTCACTAGAGGCTTGCCCTCAAGGTGGTAGATCCGATAAGCATGAGTGCTTCTTCGTAGTTCAACCATGTCATCGAAGTGTTCCCACATGCGATGTCCTTTGGTGAATGAAGCCTGCAGTTTCCATCCTTTAAATGCAGACTTGTTCATTTCTACACCCACAGTCACGGCCACGGTTGTTGACGTTAGAGAGTTCTTCTCATGCGCTTTGTGTGCAACTTCCATCACATCTGGCCAACGTTCTTTCGTGGCTACAACCAGACTCGTGTGATTTTCAAGGTTTTCTTTTGGTCACATATGAGAGTGGGCATGAGCGATCATGGTAGAGGGACCCAGGATTCATGAAAGGCACATAAATGGTTGAGAAATGTTATGCCGATCAAAATTCATTTTTTTTGACATCATCATCACAAAACATGAACATCATGTCCTCATCATGTCCATGATTCACCGCAACCCCAGATAGCAGCCCACCTGTAGCTACTGGGGGTCGTGAAAATCCTACTCACGACCATGTTGGGGACGGTGGACGCATCCCCCAGCACCTCCCTCAAAGTCCTAGTCATCGTCATTAGGGCCTCTGTGTCCACGCTGGCCACCCTGTGCCCCCTGATGCTGGATGGCTGCAAATGCCTGGCCTTGGGGATGCCCTCTGTGAGGGCGTCCCTGGCTGGCTGGAGCATTTCCGTTGCCATCACGCTGCCCACCATGGTGTTGACCGCCCCTATGGAAGCGATTCTGGCCACCACCGTGGAAGGGGTTTGGCCCTCCCCCTTGGTGCGCGCCATGGCCATGTTATTGGTCTTGCTGTTGTCCCTACTGCTGCTGCTAGTCACGCTAGGGACAATCGCGCCCAATGTGCCTAGCTTGGTGGCAGTGTCTACAGATGATAGAAGAGCGGGTTTTGTTCTCTTCACCATGTCGATGGAACTTCTTGGAGGGCTCAAACGTTGCCTCCGCTTCCCGCTTTGGTGCACTGCCCGTTGGCGCTGACGGCACCTCGGGCGCTGGCCTGCTTTCACGTGCGTCGCGATCCCACAGGCTGGAATTCCGCTTGTACACCGCGCACACGCGTGCTGCTATTGCGTACAAGGACTTCCACTTGTTACCATTATCGTGAAGGCAGAAGAATCACAGCTAAGGGCTGGCAAAACCACTCTGAAAGAGATCAATCGTAGCCTGCTCTGTCAGGTGGCAATCATGGACCTTCTTTCCAGTCTTCAGAAATGCCTCGGCATACCGCTCTACCGACATGCTTCCCTGCATAAGGCTTTTGAGCTCCTTCTTTGCCTTCTGCAAGTCAGCAGCTTTGGAGTACAGCTCACGCATCAGTTCCCAATACTCCTCCCAGGTGGGGTCCGAGTGTTGCTACTTCTGCTCGTAGAGCTCCGTCAACTTCTCAAATGGCTTTGGCTTCAAGGAAAGCATACCTTGTGCACGCCACTCCTCTTCCTTGATTCGAGCAAGGTGAAGGTGCCTCTGAAAAATCATCACGAGCGTGTTGACGTCACACGTACCACCGGAACGGTCGGCCGGCTCAAGAACCACACGGCTGCATGTCCGGCCTTCCTTTTGGGTCCGAATTGGAGCTGCACGAGCCCGTGGTTCAGGCACATTCGCTTCCAGGCGAGGAGCAAGATTGTCGAATGGAGCTCGACGCGCGTCGCAAAAGTTTGCACGTTCACTTTCCGTACATTCACGCTCGCGACACTCCAAAATCTGTCCCAACTCCACCTCGGCTTCGTAACGTGCCGCACCAACTACTGCGTTGAGCACAACACACTCGTTTTTGGCTTCCTTGGTGCGAAGTTCCTTGAGCGCCTGTATCGCCACCTTTGCACGGTGGTCGGCGGCCGCAATCTCGCACATCAAGTTCCCATTCTCCTCGTACAACTTCTCATTCATCTGATACACCATGAACGATCGTTCGCAAAGCGTGACGTGCACCATGTCAGCGTCATATACGAGTGCACCCATGATGATCACGACCAACGTGAAATCCTCAGCAGGGAGGCAGGCGCAGAGGTGATCGAGTTGTTCGTCGACGTTCAGGCGACATGCGGCGGTGTCGAGCGCACGCTGCGCTGCCGCCAAACTCGGCCGACTTCCAGGTCGGGCTCGCTCCCCTCCCGCCGAAACGAGAGCACAACCCTCATCGTTCACGCGGTTGGATGCACGTTCCACCTGGTTAGCGCCTGCTTCAGGTTCCTTCGGCGAAAAATTGCCGGCCTCACTGTCCTTGCCGGCTGTGTCATGTGCGTCCGGTTCGTCGTCAGCTTTGCGATCCGCTGGCTCATCGGGTGATTCATCTCCATGCTCGTCTCCTTCGGCAACCCTGTCAAGGTTATCACCATCAGGGATGCTCCCCTTGGTGGCCTTAAGCCCCTCGTCGTTTTGCACGAGTGATCGGGGTGGGCGTGGCCTCGTTGCCGAAACCAAGCTCGACGGTGAGCGACCGACTTTTTCCATCGCATTGTCGAGCGGCCGCGATGGGGTTCTCGCCCTGATGTCAATGGTTTGGAGATGTTGGCATTCCGCCCTTTGGCAACGCCGGGCGGGAACCTCCCCCTCTAGCCGTCGCCTCCCGGCGCGACTTTGCAAGGTAGGCACCGAGCGCTAATGTACCGCGACGTTCCTTGGATCCCAAGGGCATGCGTTCATTGGAGCGGCGGGGGCTAGTGCTCGGAGCACGCCCCAAGACCTGTCAACCGGCCTGAGGCAAACGGACTAGAAAACAGGGCCGACACAATAGCACCTGCCGTCCGCTCCTAGCATTACAGCTAGGAGAAGATATCACCCTCAGGATCACGGCTCCACACTGAGCAGTTCCTAGGCAATCACTTGCTAGCAACTGTGTCCACTTAACACTTGGTCACTTTCGCGTGAGGTGCTAGTCAAAGACTAACTCCTGGGGCTTAGACCAACCAGTGTCTTCTTTATACTGTTCCTTAGTTGGACAACTCTGTGAGGAGCATCTAAGGCCAGATTGTGTAATTAGAATGAGGAATGAGCCTGGTACATATAGTCCTAGGCCTGGCTTCTAAGGTGTGTGGGCAGTGACACTTTTGGGGTGGTCACTCCAAACCACCTCACCAGTCCGCCAATTGGCGCATCCACTGACCGCCAAGTGGCGCACTCTCCTCATGCATGGAGAAATGTCTAAGAAACTTCCCCTGTGCTAGAAGGTCAAAAAACCTCCTGCGCACATCAAGGCTCGATCGCAGGACCTGTTGTCCCTAAGTCCAACATGCTATCCGTTGCGCTACACTTCTGGTGTCTCGCTTGGACTTGCACCACGAACAAGGTTTGGGGGACTTACTCCAAGGGAGCAGTGCATGCCCAACCTGTCCGTCAACCCATAGCAGTGGCCATGGGGCATAGAAGAACAACAATCTCTCCCTTGCACCGTAGGCCACCTGCTGTGGTAGTTTTCTTCGGCATGAACCTGTAGCTCTAGGTTGTGTTTGTGCATGTCAGTTTTCTTGGTCTTTAGTTCTCATCTCTTGCATCCACCATGCCGACTCCTCGAGCACCTGCAACATGCAAGTCGCTGTCTAGCGGCTTTGTCAAGAAGTCCGCAAGCATTTTCTTGGTTGCGACGTGCTCCAGTTCCACGACACCCTTGGCGATAAGGTCACGTGAGTAGTGGTACCGAATATCGATGTGCTTTGTACGCCGGGAGATCAT
>SZWC01012983.1:0-42479 GCA_023375785.1 Penium margaritaceum
GCCCCCCCCCCCCCCAAGTGGGCGTGGGAAGATCAGAAAGGGGTGAAGAACTGGTCTTGGGTGCATTGCATGACAACCCGCCCCAAAGAAGTCTATTCTCTACTTACAGTAGAGAATAGACTAGACAAGAGGGAATATGTTCCAGATGTATTGTTCAAGGCGGTGGGAGGCAGCGAAAAGCGGAGGAACGCATGCAGCCGTAGTGGCAGCAAGGATGGAGAAGGAATAAATGAGGGGGATTGCAAGGAAAAACCCCCTTGACAATGATGCAACGCTCAGGGTCAAAGCTGCTGTTGTGGCAGAGATGAGAGCAACGATGGAAGAACATATGCCAGAGGATTCTGTTGTCACTGAAGCAACAGTTGTTGCCATGGAGATGCAACTGAAAGATGCTACAGAAGCGACAACAGACGCTGCAACTGCAATCTCAGAGACCACCTTGGCTGCAGCTGCTGCCAGCTACTGCGCAAGATCAATAGCTCCTGCTGCCACCGGTCCAAGTGCCACTGTAGTCTCGCTGTACGCCTCAGTGGCATGACTGGTGGATTTTGCAGCAGGTGTGCATTCTGCGTGCACTGCCGCAGCAAAGTTGGCGGATGCCGAGGCTACTACATCAATGACACCTGTTGCCACCCCAGCAAACGCAAGCACTTACTGAGTGTCAGGATAAAGTACCTCCTCGTCAAGCCCGGCTGCCACTGTGCTAGCAGAGGTGCAACTGCCATGGTGGCTAGGGGATGCGGAGTGTCCTACGGCGTTTGGACGAGGTTGGACCGGTGTCGGGGGTGTGGCGGCATGCTGTGTTGAGGACCGGCTTTCAGTGGTAGACTCGTGCCAAGTGTGACGCAGCAACTCGCGTGTGTCGTAGTAATGATCCGATGATTCCGCTCCGGGCTATGATGGCTGCGCCAAGTTGGCGGCTGGGGAGCAGCTGTCGTTGCTGCTGTCGCTGTAGATGTTGCCGCTGCTGTTGAAGATGCTGCCATTTTTTGTTGTTGTTGCTGCTATCACTGATTTTTTTGTTGCATTTGTCGGTGACCAGTGTTTTGATCAGTGTTGTGACCACTAGAGCTGCAATAGCAGTTGCAGTGCATGAAGGTGGCTATTACGGCTATGGCTGATGACGCTATTCGCACTGATCATGTAGTAGTTGTTAGTTGTTATTGCTACTGCTACTGACATTGCTGCTGCTGTTTCCGTTGCTGTTGCTGTCACCGCTATTAGTGCTGCTGCAACTGCCAGTGCTACATTTGCTGGTACTACTACTGATGTGGTGGCTGGTGCTTCAATCACTGTCAAATTGCTAGACAACTGCTGCTTTGACTGCCGCTTCTATTGCAATCTTTACTGATGCACTTGCTACTGCGATCACGTGTAGATAACCTGTAGATGACCTACGATGGCCAATAGGAGACCAGAAGCCGCTACAGCTACTGTTTCTGCTGATTTCATTGCTTTTGTCCGTCAACCATGACCAATGGTTGGCCGTTGGAGAGTAACTGGCCGACGGCTGCCCGCTTGACGCCGCCGTAATAGGAAGATACCACTTGCAGCATAGGGGCAGCGTGCACTTGCTGACTGCCACTATTGGTGGCGTCAGTTGCAAAGAAGGTGGTACCGCCACATCTTACAGCATGGAAAAGCCGCTTGCAAGAGAGCCAGGACTGCCAGGGGTTCCACAGGAATGCGGGTTTGTCCGTCGTCACTGCACGCCGGCTGCCGCTACTTGATCTGCTACAGCGTCAAAGATGGTGGTGACAACCACCTTGGCCTTCACTGGTGTCACCATCAGGTGGTAAACTGTCATGTATCATGTTACTCATCAGTCACCGTCGACAGTGACGTGTGTGCAGCAAGCCCAGAGGTCAACGTGTGTTACAAAAACACCAAAAATTGTGACCATTGGTCCCTTGGAGCTTGTGGGATCGAACCGCTTTGGGAGTGCCGGTCAAATCTGGTGTTAACTCGAGAGTTGTAAGATTTCTCTCGGTGAGCACTGCTTCTTGCGCACAAGAAAGTCAAAGCTCCTCCATCACCGCGTTGATCTGTTACAAAATATGGTTCTTGAGGCTCTCAGGTCACGACAATCTCTGGTACATGTCTTTTTTTATTCGTGCTTATTGGCTGGTGTCCTTCATTGTGATAGGTGTTGACCCAACGGGATGCGGTGGTGGCAAAGGGTTTGCCGAGCCCGAGGAGTCCATCACCGGATTGGCCGTCAGGTTCTTTGGTGCTGCATCATTTACCACGAAATTTTCTACTACCGCCTTATTCGCCTGGAGAGCGTCGTTGTTTGCTTGCTGTTGATTTTCCATCGCCGGTGTACTCGTAGGGATTTCCTACTCGCCGTCGTGTGAACTTGCTCCCTTCACCATTGTTGTCTCAAGGTCTGTGATGTTTTGAATAGTGTTTATGCACTGAGGACTTGTGTGAGGTTTTCGCCAGGTAGTTAATATGCCGGCTGTCCCTCCAGTACTGTTACACTCAGATACCAAGTGTTACGTTGAGCAGAACGTAGGTGATTCATAGGTATAAGGTCCAGGATGAAAGATGAGTTGGAGTTTGGGACAATTACATAATTTATATGCAGCAATAAGTGTACTCCAATGGCAAGTGTCGAGTGCATCATGCAGATCTATACAATGCTAAGAATAAGAATGAAGCATAAGTCCGGTATTTGGTGTTCGAGCCGAGCGACTTGTGCATCGTGCCGTGAGTGTTGGATTCGAGAAGCTCCGACAAGAAGTCAGGGGCCTTTGAGAATGTTGCAACTCTTCTCTATCAAAAGTTGAGCGTCTTAGATTATTCGACCGAACGACATCAAAACATGCGATACTTCCGTCGACCTTCCTGGAGGGTGGTCAAAGTTGTCAAAACCTTTTGGAAAAGAACACCGAAGGTCGGGGTAGTTGGCCAAAACACCTTTCGCCAAACATTGTAAGAATCCAGTATTTTCTATGCAGTGGGTCATGAATTTAATGGCAAAAATCATACATGTAAGTTTGAGGGACTTGTGTACGTCATGGATGTAATAGGAGGCTGCCACACACCATGACCAAGCATTTTTGGCACGAACTGATGACATGCTACGGTAGTCGGATCCAGCTATCAACGGCCTTCCATCCTCAGACTGATGGAAAAACCGAGCAAGCCAATCAAATGCTTAAACAAATTCTCTGAAGTTCATGAAAAACTACCAACCGCAGAACTGTCATACAACTCCGCCACTTCCACCGACACTGGTAATGATGGGGTAGTCATCTCAGAGCAGCAAGGAGACAATGTTGGACAGAGAATGGACGGCGAGAGAGGAGGATCTGAGAGAAAATCATTATTGGCATACCGGTTTCGGCCTTGTGGGCCTTCATCAGTGCCGAATGACATTACAAACAGACTCCTACTGCTGAAGTACTATACTCGTGTCCACTCGCGTCGCTCATTTTTCACAGGGTTTTGGGGACTACGCAACCAAGGAGGACCAAGTGGTTACCTTCGTAACCTAGAGGTCCATAGGTATGTGCGTATATTTCTTGGCATTCTCCACGCCAAGATAGGCCGGCCTGTGAACACTGTGGGACTAAAATGCCTAAGTTGACGTGAAAAACGTCGTAAATGTGACCCTATGCATAACCTTTCAGTTCGTGGGTTTAGAAAGGTTTTTAGCACAAGGGGACGTGTCGTTGGTGTTGTCCGGTCTTGGGAGTTCGGATGAAGCATCCGATTGATTTCCTGTTGGTGTTGAGGATGTCGAACCTGTGAGAAGATAGGCAGCAAAAATCTCTGAGGGTAGCCACGTGCTCGAAGTCGAGCAAAGAATTTCTTTTTGGTGTCTAAGAAATCCATGGCGGAGGACGTCCGAATGAGGTAGCGTCGTAGTTCAGAGAAGATAAAACCACGCAGACAGCTCCTGGTATGGTAACTGTGAAAGGGGAGGTAGAGGTACCTGTTCATTGGTTTCTGGTATGTTTTTACATCCAGAATATTGGAGGCCTCAAACCTCTCACCTTTGCCGAGCGTGATGTCGAGGAAGTCAATGCTGGTGGAGGAGATGTCCCACTTGATCTTGATGTTCTCGTCGATGCTGCCGAATGTTGAGAGGAAGTGAAGGAGAGCAGTGTGTGAGCCGGTCCAAATGATAACTCCATCATCGATGTGACTGGCATCTCCAAGTGACTTCTTGGTCAATCATGCTCATAAAGAGGATTGCAAATGCCAGGGCTGTCTGTGTTCCCATGGCTGTGCCTTTGACCTGTTTATAAATGTCCTCTAAGAACTCCACATAAGAGTTGTGCATCACCCAAGAGAGGAGTTGGATGATGACGGGAGTTTTGGGATGACGAGCTTGATGGAGAAGTTCTTGGATGAAGGTGAGCACAGTTGAGATTGCGATGCTGGGGTAAAGTGCAACTACGTCGTAAGTGGCAAGAATGACGTCCGACGGGAGGCAAAGAGCCTCAATCTCCAACAGCAAGGAGGTGCTGTCTTTGAGAAACGTTGATTGCTGTTGTACAAGGGCTTGGAGCTCTGAGTCTAGCCATTTGGAGACATTTGTTGTGATCCAATTATGGCAGGCAGCAATGGGACGTCCGACGTGTGGTATTTTGTGTATTTTCATGAGACAGTAGAAGGTGGCTGGTTTCCACCCTCCAGTTGGTTCTTGAAGAAAATATGCCCAGAGGGCACTGGGGAGAAGTCCAGAGTTGGCGCTACTCTCTTTAATTGAGAGTAGTTGTGCCTTAATTTCTTGAATGTTGCACTCAGACATAATGTAAGTAGAGGGATCAGAAAGATGGGACATACATTCAGAGATGTAGTCGTCTCGGTTGAGAACGAAGAGGCCTAGGTTTTTGTTGGCAGCTCGAATGACGATGGAATTGTCACTTCTGAGCTGTTGAAGAGCACCTCGTAGTCGTTTGGGAAGTGTGCGTCTAGGCAGTGTGGGAGAACGGTAGAAACAGTTTGCTACTTCAGACTTGAGCCGGTTGCAGGCTACTTCAATGTCCCATGGTGCCTTGTGAGGCATCCAATTCGGATTGGGAATCCGAAACCTGGGTACAGTAGAATCTTTCTGATCTCTAAACAGCCATGTCAGCCTGACGTTTCTGCAAAGCTCATCTAGGCTAAGCTCAACCTGAGAGAAAGAGCAATCAGGCGGCCTCATAATGAAGTTGAGGCCTAAGCTAAGTAGTTTGGTTTCATCATTGGAGAGGCACCTCTTGCTGAGGTTGTACACTCCATTGTTTACCATTCTGTTGTCAAGCTGAGAGGGGTTTTTTTGGTGAGAGTAGCATTCCTGCCATGCTGGCTGGATTATAGGTGGTGTATAGCAAACTTCCCGCCATGCTGGCTGGATTATAGGGTAAGAGTAACATTCCTGCGGTTGACATTCACCACCAGGACTTCACAAGCATCTTTGAGGAAACATTGCAGACCCTCACGAAGACAGAAGCCACTATGAACCGGGCAACTGACCAACATCGCAACGATGACTCTCTTTGCACTGGCGATTGCGTCTCCCTCAGCTTTATGAATAGCAAACTCTGAGGATAGGACTTTGCACAGCTCAAATCCCGTTGGTTGGGACTATTTGAAATCAAGCACATGCAAACTCCAGTCGACGATTAACTTTGCCTACCCGACAGCATGACAATTCATCCTATCTTCCACATCAACAAGCTCAAGCGCTACCAAGACTCCAGTACGGACTTCCCCGGCCAAGACATCGCACCCCATCTCCAGTACAATTTCACGGGGATACGGAGAACGTGATCAAAACATTGACGCTGTGGGAAAACAACCAAGTATCTGGTCAACTGGCATGGCTACGACGACGCACACAATAGCTGGGAGCCCTATGACAACCTCCGTTATGTCAATCATTTGATTTACGGCTACTATCACCGTCACCAGCTAACGTCTGCTAGTGTGCCGGGACATCACGACTAAAAGGGGAGGAAGTGTTACGTCCTTGACGTACACGACTCCTTAAAACTCGCGAGTCGGTATTTCTGTTCTTACATTCATGGTCCATCACGCAGCCACTTCAGGATTTTTATGGCATTCAGCCGAGGGAATTTTGGCCCACTGCCCCGATGTAAAGCAAAAACTTTTTGATGCTTTTGTTCATTTTAATCAGATCTGCTGGCCAAACCCTGACCATGCCAGCTGGCGCAGTCAAGTTTAGGAGCCATGTGGCATTTACAAAGACAAAACGGGTCTTGTGGTTGTATTCCAACTTCCACGAGGAGACCCAAAATAGCAAATGAGATGTTGTGATGCATCTCTTTATAAAGAGATGAATTATGAAACACTGATATCTAGAAAGCGTGTGAGAGATTTTTGTAAAACTTGTACTACATTGTAGTTATTCCACCGACGGATAGAAACATATACAAACAAGGTCTTGTCTAAAAGGAAAGAGAGCAGGACATGAAGTGGATGCAACAACAGATACGATTGAGACATAATCATAAATTTTCTCATGAATATACGTCGTAACTTTGAAAGGGTAGTTTCATTGCATGACAATGCGACGCGGTAAGACCCGTGTGAAAAACGGGCATCGTGTTCAAAGCCGGCCTCATTCATGAAATATTTTGACTGAAACATAGAGAGGCATTCCCTTTCAACGCGGCGTACTCCACCCATTTCTACATTGAAATCAGAGCTAGTTGTCTTTCTGCCGTAACCCTAAGACACACTTGTCTTATTGAGTGACCTGTTCGAGCTGACCACAGCAAGTCTACCATGTGAGACGCGCCAGGAGACCCAAATGGGGATTGTGAACTCCACGGAATTCGCTTCTATACCCTCGCTTGGCATGTAGCTCCAAACACTGTTGCAAAAGCAACCTGCTCTTCAAAATGGACCCCGGCAGAGAGGCAAGACAGCCACCTTCAACAGCAGCCAACTTTGCCGAAGCAGCAAGAGTCCCTACTGGGAAAGCAAATTCTAGGCCGTGGGAAAGGCAAGAAGAGCCGGCATCCATGTTTTTCCGCTGTGTGGAGGTTGTCATCGTCCAAGAGGAGCTAAACATCTGAGCTAGAGGTGGACCTGGGTCCAAGAACTCTAAAGATTCATTACTTCCATAAGAAACCTTTGATTGAAAAGCCATTTTCTTCTTGAGTTTGTATTGAAAATATCTAATTTCCAAAGTGTTTTAGAGGCCAGATTGTGCCACTCAGCCGTGGCTAGTTTAGATCATATACATGTTTTTGCATGTTGTGGCTCCTTTTTGTTTTTACCTCTTGAACCTCCATCAGATTGAGTGAGTCAATCTCCTCTTTGATTAGTAGAGTGATGTGGTAGTTTTCAGAGTGTGTAGTTCTGAGAGTATGAGTGAGATACACTCCTCCTTGTGAAAAGGCACACTTGAAGACTACATGTGTGAGTTTCGAAGTGAGTGAGAGAAGCTCCTCCTTGCAAACTGTACAATAGACTAAGAGAATCAATTTCTCAAGGAGTGAGAGAAACCCCTCCTTGGATTTTTCACTTAGCTCCACCTACAAAAGATAAACCAGATCTTGTTTAGAGGAGAGAGTGTAAAGCAAAGTACCATCGTGAAGAGGCGAGTGTGTGCTTCACCACAAAAAAAAGAGGTTTGGAGTGGGTTTAAGTGTGTGGCATTGCTGAAGACAAGTGTGCACTCTAGTCACAAACTTGAAGTGTGGGGCAATTAGGCTACCAAAGTCATGGTTGCTTGGGCTACTGACCGATCCATACTCTTCTGCGGTCCACCTCCAAAGGTGGTCCCTATAGGGAAGTGCCACTGTACACACTTGAGGTGGGAGATAGCTACGAGCACTTGGTCTTTGAGAAAAATGAACACGTGAAGAGCACTACGATAATCTTGAGCAGGAGGCTCTCAAAGAAACTCTTAAGACTACCTTAGAGACAACAGTGGAAGATGAACACCCTCCCCACGTGGTGGGTGGTGATGTCGCCATCACGGATCCTATGAAGCCGGATGAAGTGGCAGCCAAGGATGAGGTGTAAAGTGAAGAGGAACGTGATGATGGTGTAGCCCAAAGAGAGGAATCCAACACTTCAATCGAACTCGACGCGAATGGCGTTGCCGGTGACGAGAGCAACGAGCAACAACCAGAGGACAAAAGACACAATTCGGACGAAGACGTACACACTACCATCCCCAGACCGCTTGGAAAGTGCCGTGTTCATTTTGTGGATGACTCAGAAAACGGGGGAGGAGAGTCATCTCCAACTCAAGTTATTCGCGTTGAAGTTGCAAGGCAAGAGCTCGAGACAACCGTCCCCATGCATGGAGCTGTTGAAAAGTGACAACATTCTTCTAACCTACACACGATTGAGAGGAACAATCTCCACCAAATGTGTCTTGCCGGCTCTCCAAGTATCCATCGCGCTTTCCTGAAAGTGATCTTTCTTTACGAGGCCAAGGAAGATATAACGAGGCTGAAAGACAGCTTTAGCTACGAGGACTACAACATCATTGTGGACATCATTGGTGAAAGGGGACATAGCCACAGGAAGACGGTTGTCTCCTTCAGCACAAGTATCAGCAACGCTCACACTGTGAACCACAAAAATTCATAGGAGAACATCAATTTCCACGGAGAGCTTATTTCTGCCTCACATAATGCTGAAGAAGACGTCACCATCCGTGAGATGCTCACAACAAATCAGCACAGAGTGGCATAGATCTATGAAGCAGTGGTGGTTCATGCAGTAGGAGAGGCTGCCGAGCGCACTTTTCAGTGCCAAAAACAGGTTGTGAGGCCAAAATTCGCCAAGCGAGCTCAACCGCCATCCAGTGCAACAAAATGTAGCCTACTACCACCAGTGGGCCACCAGTTATAAGCTCGACAAGCTAGTCCATGTTTGACTTGGCTGACAGATACAAAGGCAATTCAAACGTGCACACGTGGCTGAAGGGATTTAAACTCCATATGCAACTAAGAAAAAACCCAATAGATGACTAGGAGGTAAAAGGAGTATTGGCGTTGAATGGTAAAAAGTTGGAGCAGCTTGTAAAGATATGGTTTGGAAAGAGCTAGGAGGAAAAACCCACATGGGAGGATTTCGAGGAACTCATGGGAGTGTTGTTTGCTCACCCTATTGACTCACAAGTAGCAAAGATAGAGCTACAAAATTTCAGAGGATTTGTGCCCTGAACTGAGATGTGGATCACTTTCATGATGCAACCCAGCGTTTCCAGCCGCAATACATGACAAAGGAGGCAAATATCACGGGGTTTGTGGATGGGTTGGCTAGCCAACAACTGAAGTTCCATTACACTACAGAAAAGGACCACAAGCGGTAGAAGAGCCTGCGAGCAATGATAAAGTATGTTCTTGAGACGTACAATGAGAACTCAGCCTTGTGGGATACTTCACCTCCAGTGCATAAAATAAGAAATGAGGTACCGAGCCTCCTTGGGAATGGTGGAAGCAAACGTCCCTTCAATGGAAAAAATGGAAAGCTCAAGAAGGCCCGCTTCCAGGATCAAAAGCCTTAGCAAAGTGGCACTCTCACCTCTAGGGAGTGTAACAAACTAGGGCATGTTGCACGGAATTACTCGAATTGTCAGGAACAGAGTCCTCCAAAGGGGCTAGCTGCCCGTCAAGGACAAGGAAACAGGCCTCATGGGGGCATGAAACGGCAAGGGATGCCGGGATACCAGCATGGTTGTGCACGTCCTGGACAGGGCGTTGGCGGTGGAGTACCAGCGGGTTCTCCAGCGCCTGTTGTTTCCATCCACTAATGTCCACAACAAAGGAGAATCTTGACAATCGTTCATGTCTTGTCACAATTACGAAGGAAAACATGGCTGACATCATCAAAAAGGCCCAACAAGACATAGCCATTGACTGCAGTCACAACCGTTGTGTCCGTACATGAAGGAAGTGACATCACATATAAATTACGGGAGGTTGCTTGCGACCTTTATACTCTGTCATCACATGTAGGAAAAGGTAGCTGATACAGTGGAGCTACGTTGAAGCTCCTATGCGTACCAAGTTTACCAGTTGTAGGCAAATTTGCCAATGAGCTTGTTTGTGCAGAAGGCTAGTGCAAACATGACCATGCATTTTCAAGGAAGTGTTAACGTGACACGAGCCCAAATTCTTGGCGACACTGGAGCTGAAGATTTATTGGTAGAAGCTACATTTTTTCGTGCCATTGGTCTAAAATGCACCCCTGGACAAGGAAAGGTGTTGTGGGTGATAACTCAAAATCACCAATCATTGGTGATTGTATTGTACCGCTCTCCCTTGGAGGATTGAGCACAAAGACTCATCTCACGGTTCTTGACTTGATGGACTTGTTTTACGTCATTTAAAGAAACCCATGGTTGATGAGCCACAAGGCAAAAATGGACTTTGAGTCAAAAGCATTGCAAGTGATCATTGCAAGATCACCATCTTGCCAATACCCCAACTTCATTAACCTAAAAAACACATACTGGTCGCATTGACTGTGATACAAGTGAAGCCAAGATTACGACAAGGATGCCGTTCCTTCTTAGCCACGCTAAGAAACACATAAGCAAAAGCTGCACGTGGCATCCCACACAGCATAAAAACCATCATTTCACATTTTCAAGATGTGTTTCAAGAACCCCGAGATGGACTGTCGCCTTCGAGGGAAATGGGTCACACGATCCTACTAGAGCCCAATGCAGCACCACCTTTCACAGGTATGTATCGGCTCAGTTCAACCGAGAAAAAAGAGGCTGAAACACAAATCAAAGAGTACCTGCATAGCGGATGGATTGACCCGAGCTCATCTCACTTTGGTGCACCAATCGTCTTTGGGAGCAACAAGGATGGAGGCTTACAAATGTGCATGGACTATCCCATTTTGAACGAGGCTGACGATCCTTGCTGCTGCTACAATCATCCACAGTAGGTCGTTTTGGATGCCAAAAATGTCAATCGCTCGTCGGATGTCTCATTTGAGGCCGTTACTGTTGTGAAAACAATGCTCTTCATGGGCGATGTCAGCACCAGTGATAATCTCGCGGAATCTCCGCGTATATTGTGCCACGCTAGACTACTGACAGAGACAGTGGAGCTTGTACCGAGCGTCATACTTCTTGTTCAACCATCCAAATTGTGCAAGAATCGCTTGCGAGAACTCATTCTAGTCTGTTGGTGACGTCAGCACATCTTGCCAGTGAGGGTTGATCTGCTCGAAGGGTAGAACGCCTGCATTCGGCAATATGAGATGGGGACCGTTGGTCGTTAATGAGGCCCCGCCGGTCTCCTACTGCCATTGGATGGCCTTTATATTAGACCACCAACTTAGCGCCGTGTCACACAAGAGCATGGCCGCGAGGTCAGTCAATTTTTGGTTTTCGTTCACCCCAGTAGCGGTGAAGTACACCTCCCAACTCGTCAACGACTTTGCAGCTGTCAGTCGTTTGGCATTTGCCAGATCGAACGATTCTGGTTTGGTCAAACAAATTTTGGGTTTGCTCAAGAGTTGGGTATTTCTTTCGACGAGCACTACTTCCCGTGTGCTTGCGTTACAAAGAGCCTCCATCATGACACTGAGTTGTTGGAGCGGATGGCTGTTGATTCCCTATAGCACAAAGATACAATTTGCTAGTTCCTTGTTGATCCACACCTGTCGTCCAGTGCCACCTTTCGTTCCTGCTGTCGCTATTGAGGCCGTCCGTAAGGGCAGCTGGTCTACCATCATTGGAACCGTGATCGGATTGGTCGTTGGAGACGTAGGGATTACTCCCTCTACCGCGTAGCCTGCCATGCCAGCGTTCGGTGCTGCTTCATGGTTCACGTGCATAGGCACGTTCTTCTCCTACATTGCCGAAGTCATTGCCGAAGACCCCCCGCTGGTCGTCGGGTGGACTCGCTTGCTTCAAGTCGTAGTCACAAAGTCTTCAAAGTAGTCTTCCGGATGGGTAAAGTATTCACATGCCTATCCAGCAACGCTATGCTCTGAGACTAAGTAACTTTTCAAACGAAGCAGAGATGGTGAACAGGCAGATGTTACGATGCAGGTTACAATTTTGAATTTGGGACACTTGAGCAGTTTATAATTTGCCGTAAGTGTACTTCGATGACAAGAGTTGAAATGGTTGAACATACATATACAAGTGTTGAGTTGCGAATGAGGTATAGTCGGGGTCGTTGGGTTGATTGTCCAGCGACGCGTGTGGAGTCAAGACGGGAGTGGTCGGATTCAAAAAGCTTGGGGACTGACGGCGAAGATGCGAGATGTATCTTTACAAATTGAGATACCGTAGTGTAGGATACATTTGCCGCACTTTCAAAATCATTTTTTGTGGTTCTTCATTTCACCCTAAGTTGGGGTATTTTGAATCATTGCTCTGTTCGCCCAAATCAGTTACGCATGCCGCTAATGAAACTCAACTTCACCGACCGTCTCACCTCCACCGTTGAAGGCTAGCCAAATGGAACAATTTGCACCTCCACCTTTATCCATTTGACAGTGAAAGCAGGCAATTAGGTACCTCGCAGGCTGATGTGGCTCACATGGTATGACCATTCCCACTGGTCTGCCGTAGTTGAACCACGCAGTCGCTAAGTTTTTGTTCCCAGCGTACTGGCAAACACGAGATTTTTTTCATCAGGATTTTGAACATGATTTGTGTAAACAACAAGGAATTGTTTTAGGAACAAATGGGGAAAGCAAATGGTTTTGGTGAATTCATGATACACTACGGTATGTCTTGATGCGTCCAGAAGTCAACCGATAGGTCGTGACACTTCTTTCGATGATTCTCGACAATGATCGGAGTTGTTAGAAATTGTGCAAAGGTTTTCCAGAGGGCGCGGACAGTTGGCCAAATTTCCCTTGACCGTCGGGGTGAAATTCAAGGTCTTGCCGCGTTGTGGGCTATTTTTGTAATGAAGAAAATGCCCACTCAAAGATATTAGGGACTCGTGTACATCTAATGCGTAACAACCCCCTCCCTCTTCCCACTTCCTGGATGAGGTTCTTGAAAAGACCACTCATGTTGCAATGTCGCAAGTGTTGCTCAAATCGAGCCCTCAATACCCTACATATTCTTCATTTTGTTTCTTGATACTTTACGTTTAAACACAACATGTCGGACACACACATCATGCTTGCTATACCATGGATCAACCGTATATGTTTAAAAAAATAGAGGCAAGAAACGATGAAGTTTCAGCCCAACTGGTGTTACGTACCAGACATACACAAGTCCCTAATCTTCTTACGTGGGCATTTGTTTAGTTGGAAAAACAGCCAATTGCATCGCGAGGACCATGATATTCACTCCAACGGTCGAGGGAAAACTGGCCAACTGCCCCCTCCTCAATGGATATTCTCGAACCTTTTGATAGCTTTGACCACTCTCGTGAACTACCAACATAAATGTCATGACCTTTCGGTCGATATATCAACGCATCACGACGAATCTAGATTTATAAATATGCATCACGCATCTTCACCGTCGATTCTCAAAGACCCCCAAATTCTTGGTGGACCTTCTCGAATACGACCACTCACAATGCGACTCTGCGCCCGTCGCTTGACAATTGACCGAATGACCTCGACTATGCTTCATTCATAACTCAACACTTGAATACATATGTGCAATCATTTCGAGACTTGTCATCGAAGTACACTTCCCGCTAATGATAAATTTCTCAAGTGTCCCAAATTCTAAATCATGTTTTACCTCGCAACTTCTACCTGTGCACCATCTACGTTTCATTCTGTGTAACACTTGGTGTCAGAGCGTAGCAGTGCTGGAGAGGCATCTGACTACTTTACTCATTTGGAGGACTACCTTGCACAAGCCGTCAACGCATCTTGCATGTCAAGACTTCACAGACTTTGCGACTACAACGTGAGGAGAGCGAGCACAACCGACGACTAGTAGCGGGTCTTTGGCGACGACTTTGGCGATGGAGGAACAGAACGTGCCGATGCACGCAAACCCTGAAGCGATGACAAATGCTGGTGTGGCAGGCTTTGTGGCAGCTGGAACAACCCCTACGGCCTCCGTGACCAATCCGGTCACGGACCCAACGGCGCCAAGAAAGTCGTCCATGCTAACAGCCTTGACGACGATAGCAAGGATGACAGGTGGCACTGGACGACAGGTGCGGATCAATGAGCAACTGGTGAAAAGGATCTCCGAACTCAAAGGAATCAACAATGACTTGCTCCAACAACTTAACATTGAGAGGGAGGCCCTTCGCGACACAAGTGCACGTGAAGTGGTGCTCGTCGAGAGATGTTCTCAACTCTCGAGACAACCCAACCTTCTTCCGGCTCCACGAGAGCCGTTTGATCCTTCACACTCAAAAGGACCAACAGTTTGGATGTGGTCTGAGTTTGGAGATCTACTTCACCACTGCTGGGGTCAACAATGATCAAACGAGAATTGACCTCGCAGTTGCGCTTTTGCGTGGCAGGACGTTAAGTTGGTGGTCCGATCTAAAGACAATCCAACGGCAGTAGGAGACCGATGGAGCATCATTAGCAACTCATGGCGCTTGTCTCACATCGCCGACCGCAGGCGTTCTAACCTTGGAGCAGATCATCCCACTGTGGCAAGACGCGCTAATGCCACCAACCCATTGAAATGAATTATCGCACGCGATGCTCGCACATTTTAGACGGCTGAACAAAATGTCTGACGCATAGTACAAGCTCCAACGTCTACGTCGGCAGTCCAACATGGCAAAGTATACGCGGAGATTGCGCGGGATTCTCAACGGAGCAGACATCGCCCCTGGCGAACTCTATTTTCACAATTACGGCCTCAAGCGAGACATCCAGCAAGCAATCGCTATTTTCAGCATCAAGAATGACCTACCGCAGATGATCGCAATAGCAGAAATTATGAACAGCGCTGATGATAATGTTCAGACCAAGACATCCTACAGCAGGTGACCTCCTAACCACGATTATCCTAGAAATGGGAAAAACCAGTCGGCCGACTCCTCAACTCCGATGGAATTGAACGCCGTCCACCAAAGAGACACGCAAACCTCCTACAACTTTGGATAAGTCGGGCACATTGCTACTAATTGTTGGAGCAAACAGCAGGCCAAAAAGGAGGGGAATTCACAGCACAATGAGTCGGGAAACAACAAAGGGCAGGAGTAAATGGTGCAACTCTTGTTTGTAACTAGCCATATGCGCCAAAGGATCGCCCATGTGAACGGCCCACATGGCCGCAGAGGATTTCTAAGATTGCAAAGTTCAACAAGGGGTACGAGGACGACCAACCAGCAATACTACTAAAAGTTTAGCCTAGAGGATGCAGAAGTCACAAAACTATACTGACACAATTGTATGAAGGAGCTTCATATAGCTTCGTAAGCAACGACATGGTTCGCAAGCTGGGTTTGCAGAACAAACCAGGGGTGCTTGAAGAAAAACTGTCAACTGGGGAATTGCGGATACGGAGACTCCGAGAACCATTACGACTGCAAGTGGGGGATCTACGTGGTGTAATGGTCTGGATGTCTCATCCAATGAGCGGCCACAAAATCATCCTCGACGAGATTTCCTGTACCAGCACAATCCGCAGGTCTACTAGAACAACGGCGACTTCTATGAGGAGATTGATGGCGCAAAAGGACAACTTCTGTGTGCGCGATGGAAGTTGACAACAAAAGTAGCAGAGGTGGAAGAAGTAGAGGACGCTGCAAAAGCCAAAAAGAAATAACCGATGCAGGCGACATTGCTCAATGTTCCCAAACACTATCTATGACAAGGAGCTCGTGCGTCGATCGTACATCTCAAATCAAGGTGAGAAGCAGCAGTGGCAGCAGCTGACACATCATTGGCCTCATCAGCCTCATTGTCCTTGACGAAGTTCACGATGGTACCCAAAGAGTTCGCACCACTCATCAAGGATTTTGCGAATGTCTCCCCCGACTAAATCCTGAAAACTTTACCTCCTCCCTGAGACATCGACCATCGCATGGAACTGAAGCCGGGCAATACACCTATCCAATGAGTGATGACGAGTTGACTCGCCTCAAAAAGCAGCTCGACGAGATGCCCGGTCAGGGGTTCATCCGCCCATCCACGTCACCTTACGCCACACGAGTACTACTTGTGAAAAAGAAAAATGACAAGATGTGGATGTGCGTGGATTATCGATCGCTGAACGATGCAACCATCAAGAAGTGCTATCCCCCTCCCTCGAGCTGATGAAATTTTTGACCAACTCCGAGGAGCCGAAATTTTCAACAAGATTAACTTACGCATCGGACATCACTAGATATGCGTGGCAGCCGCCAACATCACGAAGACAGCATTCCAAACCCGCTACAGGCACTTCGGGTTCAAGGTTATGCCGTTTGGACTAACAAATGCCCCGCGACGTTTCTGGTGGCAATGAACAACATTTTTCGTCCATACCTTGACGATTTTACTGTAGTATATCTCGACGACATTCTGGTGTACAACCGCACCTTAGAGGAACACAATGGAAACCTTTGAAAAGTACTCAAAGTTTAAGAAAGAGAGAAACATATTGGAAAACTCTCCTAATGTGACTTCAGTCGTTGTTCGATCAAGATTTTAGTTCATGTCATCAACGGCGAACAAATCACCATGGATCCGAAAAAAGTGGCAGCAGTCCCTCATTGGCCAACGCCGACCAACATTCAAGAAATCCAGGTTTTTCTTGGTTTCTGTAACTTCTTTCGGCAATTCGTACGGGACTGCGTGCAAGTGTTAGCGCCTCTTTCCGACCTCAATAAAAAAGAAACGGAGTGCCGATGCGGAGATAGCAATGAAGAAACGTTCACCGTTTTCTGGAACGCTTTGACCTTGGCGCCAGTCCTATGATTAGCCAATCCAATGGTTGAATGCGTCATGGCTACAGATGCATCAGGCGGAGCCATTGGCGCAATTCTTCTGGATGATCATGGCAACGGCAAACAACCGGTCGCCTATATGTCACGAAAGCTACGAGGATCGGAATTCCACTATGTGTTCCATGATAAGCAGATGCCGGCAGTCGTGCACGCGTTCAAGACATGGTGATGCTATGTGGAGTGTCACCGATGCATCGTACGCCCGACCACCACTCATGAAAAGAGCCAAAACTCTGCCAACTTTAAACCCGATGGATTGAGTCTGGGTTCGACTGCAAAATCGATTACCGCCAAGGCAAAACCAACCCAGCAGAAGCACTTGGTTCCTGACCAGATTTTATCGCCGACGTGGCATTATTACAACTACAACGAGACCCGTACCTCAAGCGATTGTTCGCACAAGGCTACGACCAGCACGGCAGATATGATAAGACCAGGTCTGGTTCGACGCACCCTACTGGCAACAACGCTTCACTCGCCAAGTGGTGGTTCCCCCAAACGATGAACTTCACCGTATGGTGCTCAAAGAATGTCACGAAATTGGTCCAGGTGGACACTTTGGAGAGGAAAAGACGTTGAAGAAACTGGCGAAGAACTATTAGTGGGACAAGATGCAACCCAACGTGGCCAATTGCTGCAAAAGCTGTGACACTTGTCAGCGAAAGAGTTATCATCGCACGAGGCCACCCGGACTCCTACACCCACTTCATGTTCCGATGGAAGCATACGTAGATATCTCCATGGACTTCAGAAGCGGATTACTAGTCATGTCCGAGGAATATGACGCCATCCTCATGGTCGTCGATAGCTTTTCTAAGATATCCCACTTCATCCCGACAACAACCACCGTCATCGTCGAGAGAACAGCACGAATGTTTCTAGACAACATTGTACGGCTACACGTAGTACCAAGAACCATCACAAGCGACAGAGACACTCCATTTACAAGCTGCTTTTGGCACGAAGTGATGACTGGCTACGGCAGAAGAATTCACCTTTCAACGCCGTTTCATCGTGAAACCGATGATCAAACCTAGGAAACAAACCATACTCTCGAACAATTGCTCCGAACACTCTGCAAACCTTATGGGACGGATTGGGCACAAAAACTCCCCACCGTCGAAATCACATATACTTTGGCAACTTCTACCCCAACAGGCAAAACCCTGTTTGAACAGGTGTATGGCAAAACTCCTGCCACAACAGCTTGACTATAAAGTCGTAGCAACATTGTCGCTGTCGACATTCAACTCCGAGACTTAACTACCATCTGGGAAGAAACATAACAAACCCTCGCGAAAACACAAGCAGCGATGTAATGAGTAGCTAACCAACATTGCAGGGACAAAATCTTCATCGCTGGCAACAAAGTCCTCCTGAGTTCGGCGAACATCAAGCTCCGTAGATGAGATTATTCAAAGCTCAAACCCATATGGTTAGAACCATTTGAGATCGAGCGCGTGAAAATCCATATGGTTGTGCAGCTCAAACTCCCCGTCACTATTCAAGTTCATCCGGTGTTCCATGTCAGCACATTCTAGCACTACCAAGACCCGGGAGAGAACTTCCCTGGCAGAGATGTCCCTCCTCCACCTCGGGTTCAAGTGGACGGAGACACGGAGTACGTCATCGAGGACATCCTTGGCCATCGATGACGAGGCAAGACGACAAAACACCTTGTCAAGTAGCACGGCTACGACGTTGTGCATAGCAACTGGGAACCCTACGAAAATCTCGGAGACGTCGATCATCTCATCACCTTCTACTATCGCCGTCTCTTGACCACATCTACACGCGCTCCGGGACGTCGCGGCTAGGGGGGGGTTGTTACATACTAGACATACACGAGTCCCTAATCTTCTCGAGCGGGCGTTGCTGTTAGTACACAAACAGCCAATCGCCTTGCAAGGACCGCGTATTCACTTCGACAGCCGAGGACAAACTGGCCAATTGACTTCCCCTCAATGGACATTCTCGAACCTTCGGACAGCTTCGACCACTCTCGCAAACCTACGAACAGAAGTAACATGACCTTTTGGTCGACTTCTCGACGCATCAGAACGAATCTAGAATTGTAAAGATGCATCGTGCATCTTCACCATCTATTCTTGAAGATCCTCGACCTCTCGGTGAACCTTCTCGAATCCGGCCACGCACGACGCGGCTCCCCGCGTGTCGCTTAAAAACCGGCCCAACGACCCCGACCATACTTCATTCGTAACTCGACACTGTTGTGATTTGTCACAATCATGTCGACCTGTATAGTTTACTGTAGCCACTCGGCCGTGTCCATGCTCGTGCAGATCCCTGATGCGGACCCAGGTGGCACCGGGGTGTCGTATGGCAGTGGACTACCTGCTCGGAGCTGATCGGCGGTCGCCCTAGAGTCCTGGATGCTGTCTGGGACCTTTTGCACTTTTTCTGAAGCTCGTAGTATTTCATCGGTGGGCTGGCCGTGGGCCCGATTTGCATGTCTTTGCCTTGTGTGTCCACCATTTGTTGCCGGATGCATGCATGTGACCAGTCGTACCATTTGTCTTGAGATTCTCCACGTGAAGGTTTAGACGGCGTAGCGTTTTGACTTGTTTATGCTGAGCTACGGCCAAAACAGTGGTTTTGGGCCGGTTTTAGGACACACCTTGCACTGCCGCGTGCGACACCCGCCGTGCGCCGTGGCAGGTACTTATGCCATGGACCTCTCATTTGTCATTTCTCAGGATACGGCGGTGGCGGTGACTCTCACTGTTGCCGCCGGTTCTGCGTCTCTGCGGCCCAGCTGAGCGCGAGGAGTCTCGCTGATCTAATACCATGAGAAAATGCATGGAAGCTTCCTAGCGATATTGCCGCTGACTAGGCGTTAGTTCCTGGTCAGACGGTGACGACAGTCACATGCCGTGCACACAACGGCAAGGGAGTCATCACTCAGTCCCCACCACCACATTGGGTGAGCTGCGGCATTTACGAGCTCCTGCAATAGCAGCAGCACCACCACCACCAAGTGGCAGCGGCAGGCGTGTCGAGAAGCCAGCCTGTACACAAAAAAAAGGGAGTAGCAGCTCGCGACAGCAGCTTGCGGCTGTTGCGAGCACTGAAAGCGCGCAACGATGGCAACAGCTTACAACAGCGGCGGCATCAGCAGCCGCGAGCAGCAACAGCCGCCTAGTAGCAGCAGCGGAAGCAACAGTAGTGTACCAAGCAGCATTGCAGTTGCTGTAGCGACTGCAGCTCAGCAGCAGCAAAGTAGCAGCAGCGAAAGTAACAGCCGCGCAGCAGTAGCATTGCAGCAACGCAGTAGCAACTTTGAAGCAGCTACGTAATTTGTGTTGCATAGAAACTGCGCAGCAGTGCACAAGCCTGCGTGGCACTGCGTTGGCCTGCGCAACCCCTACGCAGCCGCCAGCAGGGGGTGATGAGGTCACCCCCACCCGTCACGCAGAGTTTGCATGTCCATCCGAAGAAAAAAACCGTCGGCGTAATAAACGCTAGCAAAAACACGCTTGCGCTTTTTTCGCTAGCATAAGAAACGCTGACGTCGTCATCGGCTTTGCTGACGTCAGCAGATTTGGGGTCAAAACGTCAATTTTCTGAACGTTTCAACTCCTCGAGAAACGCCGTCGGTTTCTTGTTAGGAGCATTTTTTACGTTCGGCCCCATACTGAGTGCTGACATGGCTCCGACCGATGATAAAGACAAAGGACCGCCAGATCCTTCTTCCTCCTCCTCCAGGGTCATGAGCCCATGCTCGTACGCCATTGCAGACCTGCGGAGTCAGCAAGATGAGATACGTCGCCTACAGCAGCACCAGACCGACGCCATCCGTACGCTCAATGATCTTCTTCAGAGTCAGTCCACGGCCCCACGGCACAGCTCTGAGGGAGTCGGCGGTGTCACACCTTCTGCACAACAGTCAGCATCTACACCAAGGAGAGCGGCAAGACAGGACCCGCCACTTCTTGATCCTTTGGAGGAGGACCCTGATATGCCAGGCATGGACAATGACACTCCCGAGAGGGAGATTCGCGTACTTTAGGAGCGTCTTCGCCAGTTGCAAACGCGTTCCGGTGTCCTGTTCCCGGCGATACGTTCTTTGCCTAAGACCTACCTCGGAGACTTTCCTCGTCCCGATGTCTTTCCCATCCCTCGTCTTTCCCATCGTGTGGTTTCTCTCCCTACAGAGCGGCAACCTAAGGACTTCGAGACACCGCCCCCACGATATGTCAGCGAGGACGGCTTTGACTGCTGGGAGACCCTTTTTCAGGTCCGGGCCACTTCCCAGGGAGTTTCGCCCTACTACCCAGTGAGTACCAGGTTACGGGCCATGCTCAGGTGCTGACAGCGGTTCGCGCGATGCGAGGACTTCTTTACGCCATGCCTCGCGAGACTGTCATGGACTTTCGCCCCTTCCTTGGAGATGCCAGCACATACGCGGGTGCTGACTCACATCAGGGCTGGGAGCCGGCATTGTCCCTGCTTGCTGAAACGATGCACGCCACCCGCGCGGCTCACATCCGCGCCTTAAACTCCCTTTGTCAGGGACCTGCCGAGCCTGCAGCCGCTTACGGGCGGTGCGCCATGCGCATCTACATGCGCCTTGCGACCGCAAGAGGCACACAGCTGTGCACGCTTCTCACGCTCATGATTGGAGTCCGTCTTGAGCATGCCGACATCTTCACGAAGTACAGCGATGCCGTGCTCGAGCCTTTCTCCACCTCCCTTCAGCTTGTTCCTTGGGTGCATCAGCTTTTCCTCCAGGTCACATCCGCTCGTGAGGCAGCCGTCGCCCACCAAGAGAGTTGACTTGCTGCACCGGTCATCGCGTCACCACCGACGCCTCTCTCGCAGTTCACTTCTCCATCCACTGGCGCGTCCTCCTCTTCCCCTTCCACCCCAGTTACCCTGACTCAGATGCTGCTGTGTGGCAGCAGCAGCACAGGTCCAGAAGAGTAGAAAGAAGCGTGGCTCGGGCCAGTAGTAGTCACCGTAGCAGCAGTCATCAAGCAGTAGCAATGGGCACATTGTTCACTACTACAAATGTGGAGGCGCTCACCGCTACACCGAGTGCCACCAGCCGCTCAACCAGGCGCGGATTACTCGCGGTCTTCAGGCTGCACATGCACAGCGGTCTGCGTCGAGCAACACAGCCTCTGGTCGCGTGGCGACCATGACCACAGCAGTTCTCGCTTCCCCACCGGCGAGCAGTAGAGACCCGGATCCACGTGAGCGCACCATTGCTGAGCTCCAACAGCTCCTGGCTCTTCGCTCTCAGGGAGGTGCGAGTGTGTCGTCATAGCCGGGTGGTTCATAGACTGTTTGTGTGTTTGCTCTCGTCTCTCGTGATGACTCGTGTGAGGGAGCACAGCTGGCATGTGATGATGATGTGCCAGACAATACAGATTGGATCTCTAAGTCGTACCTGTGCGCCTTTCATCGTTCTCCCTCCTCTGTTGCCGAGCGTCCGTCTGCAGCCGAGTGTTCCATTGCCCATTGCACCATGACGTCCTCTAGTAGTGATTTGGGTGGCACTTGGATCATCGATTTCGGTGCCACTCTCCACATGACATGTCGTCGTAGTGACTTCGTTGTCCTCGGTCCAGTAGCGTCTGTTTGTTCCGTTCGCACAGGCGCTGGTTAGTCCTTGCCAGTCTAGGGTGTTAGGGTTGTGTGCTTTGATGGCCCGCCTGGCCCCTTGTTTCTCTCCGACATGCTTTTCTTGCCTGACCTTGAGCTCAGCTTGCTCTCTGTGTGCACCTGCACTTTGATGGGACCATCTGTGGAGCACAATGCTGACTCCGCGATATTGACTACTCTTGATACTCGCACTATTACTCTTCGTGCCTCTGTTATTGATGATCTGTATCGTGTTCCTCGGATGTCTTCTTCTCCTTGCTCCCCTTCCCCTCCTGCTCGTGTCTTTGTCACTGGTGTCCTGTCTGCTGAGCACTAGCGCCTGCTGCATCGACGTCTATGTCAAGTTGGCTCTGACACTGTGTTGAAGCTCATTAGGACACAGCTCACCCTCGGTCTTGACGCGACCTCTTTCGAGAAGCTGCCCAAGACCGATTGTATATTGTGTGCTCAAGGTAAGATGCATCGCTGCACCTATCCTGACTCCTATTCTTGAGCCCTTTGCCCCCTTGAGCTAGTCCATTCGGACCTTCTCGGTCCTCTCCCTGTCGAGTCGTTATCCGATCGGGGCTGATATGTCGTGATCCTGACCAATGACTTCACCCGGATGCGGTGGGTCTACAACCTGCGCTGGAAGAGTGATGTTGTCTCGCGGTTCGTCTCGCCACTCGCTCCATACCTTCTGTTTGGATCGCGGCGACGAGTTTCTTGGCGACATGGAAAGTTTCTTTGCCAAGCGCGGGATTTTTGACCAAGTCTCTACTACTACCACTCCTGAGCAGAACGGTGTCTCTGAGCGTTGGAATTGCACCATGGAGGATGCGGTTCGTGTTATGCGGTTTGAGTGCAGTCTCCCGGAATCCTTCGCCTTTGAAGGATTCGCCTACATGACGTGGGTCTGGAACCACCTCCAGCACTGTCCTCTTCCGGACCACATTAGCGTGTATGAGCTCTGGTTTGGCCACCGTACCGATCAGCGTCTTGCTCGTGTCTAGGGCTCAGTGGCTTCTCTGTGGTACACGGAGGGTCAGCAGGGGTCCAAGGTCTCTCCGTGGGGTCGCTTGTGTGCCTTCGTTGGTATCTCCCCGCGGTCGAAGGCCTGGCATTTTTGGGACCCCGCCCGTCGTCGCATTGTTGAGTTCTGCGACACTCTCTTCTTTGAGTCTCTCACCTACTGCGATCTGACCTCAATTTTGTCGATGTCTGTCACACACGTTCGTACATCTGAGGTTTCTCGACAGATGGGGGAGTCCAAGCCTACGAGCACCTCTCATCCGGCTGATGTGTCCGTTCGAGCCCCCTCTACTTCTCGGTCTCCGGCTCTTGATGACCCGGCGATCATCGCTGTCGGCCCATAGACCTCTCCCATCCAGCTTCTCTCCTCTCCTACACCCTTGCGCCGCATAGACACCCATGATGTTTTCCCTCTATCCATCGGTACTCCTGTCTCTGTGGGCGGTCCTGCTGTCACTGCCAGTCCTGCGTCTCACATCCGTTCAGCAGCCTCTCCTCCCACTACATCACCTACCCCTGTGCCTCAGTCCTCAATGGATGTGGTGGTGCCTATCTCTGAGCTTGCGGGTCAGCCCTTTGAGCCTAGGCTACTCGCGTGAGCCCGGTGGTCGTCTTCGACCGTTGGGCTCCGGGGTCCAATGAGTGTCAGATCCCGCACCTAGGCGCTCCACTCGCAGCGTTGCGAGTGGCGATCCCGGCACAATGGCCCTCTGCCTGAGTGTCCGTACAGATCACACAGAGGTACATCTAGCGTGTCCTGTAGGACACCATCTCGTCACTCGCGAGTTTCGTGCCACTTGTGATGTAGCAGCTCACCTTGTGGTCCTCAGGCCAAGTTCTGTGGCGTGCACACTCGCCACTCAGAGCTCTCCCTCATTGGCGCCTGATCCGGGCACACTAAGGGACGCTCTCTCGTCAGAGGATACCGACGCCTGGCGTGGCGCCTGCGAGGATGAGCTTCGTGCCATCTGAGAGCACGGAGTTTACGAGCTAGTCGACCTTCCACCTGGGAGGAAGGCGATTCAGATCAAGTGGGTCTTTCGCAAGAAGGTGAAGCCGGATGACTCACAGGAATGCGACAAGGCTTGCTTGGTCGTCAAGGGGTACTCTCAGATCAAGGGCGTTGATTACACTGACACCTTTGCCCCCATCGGACGCATGACCTCAGCTCGCGCTCTGTTTGGTGTGGTGGCTCAGCATGACTGGGAACTGCACCAGATGGATGTGAACAATGCGTTCCTCCACGGCTCTCTAGATGAGGAGATTTATGTGGCCTAGCCACCAGGCTTTGAGGATGGTGATAAGGTCTGGCGCTTGCGCAAGTCCTTGCACGGACTCAAACAGTCTCCTCGGTGCTGGAACCGGGAGATCATAGGCACTCTACCTCATGCGGGATATGTACAAAGCGAGGCAAATCCCTCTCCTTTCATCCGACAGGCGCCCGAGCGGTTCACTGCTATCCTGGTCTATGTGGACGACCTCATGATCGCGTCTCCCTCCATTGAGGCCGTGAAGGAGGCCAAGGCGGTCCTCCAGACTGCCTGAAGGATGAAGGACCTTGGTCCTGCAACGGTGTTTATTAGCATGGAGATTGTACGAGACCGCACATGCCGGACGCTTCTGTTGCATTAGGCCCAATACGCACGAGTTGTGGGGGAGCGCTTCAGTGACCTCCTTGGCGCAATGCCAACTGCCTCCTCACCTCTCACACGTGACGGGCAGGACGCCCTGAACGTGGACGATCCCACACACCTGGGAGAGACAGTGGATGTGACCTTGTACCTTCTCCTTATCTGATCTCTGATGTACCTGGCTACTACCACACGCCTTGACATCGCTTTTGCTGTCAACCTCGTTACACGGTTTTCGCAGGCTCCACGTGCTATAGCCCTCCAGGCCGCTATGCGAATGGTGCGGTACGTGGTTTCCATGCCGTACCTTGAACTCTGCTTTCGCTGGCAGTGTTTGATGGTTCTTAACGGCTATAGTGACAACGACTTGGCTTGGAGCCCAGATGGACGCAGTCGCACCGGTTACGTGTTCCTACTCGTTGGTACCGCTGTGTCCTTACACCGTGGGAGGCACGGCTGCATCGCACGTAGCTCGTTGGAGGCAGAATATGTTGCTCTGGGTGCTAGGGCAATTCAGGTAGTGTGGTTGCAGCGCCTGTTCCTTGAGCTCGATCAGTCGGTGCCCGCCATTATGCTTCGTCGTGAAAACCAGAGTGCTCTTGCCACTACGGAGAACTGTGGTGTCTTTCATGCTCGCACGAAGCACATTGCGGTTGAGCATCACTTCGTGCGTGATCTGGTGGAGCGACACGTGATCTTCGTCATATGGGTCGGCACTGACATGCAGCGTGCTGACTTCTTGACGAAGGCACTGACGCGCGGGAAGTTTCTGGGTGGCCATCCGTTTCGTTGGGCTTCGTCCCTAGCCTGAGAGTGGTTGAGTACGGGGTGTGTCTGTGTCTGTTTCACGACTGTTTTTGCCCTCGTCTCAGTGCTGCACGTGTCTGCACATGCGTACCTTTGGGTCATGGGGGTGTGTTGTCATTTGTGACGTTCCTGTCGACCTGTACATTTTACTGTGACCACCCGGCCGTGTCCATGCTCGTGCGGATCCCTGTTGCGGACCGAGGTGGCACCGGGGCGTCGTTTGGTGGTGGACTACCTGCTCGGAGCTGATCAACGGTTGCCCTAGAGTCTTGGATGCTGTCTGGGACCTTCTAGCTTTTTTGCAGCTCGTAGGATTTTAACATTGGACACGCCGTGGGCCCGATTTGCATTTCTTTGCGTTGTGTGTCTACCATTTGTTTTCGGATGCATGCATGTGACCAGTTGTAGCGTCCGGATTGAGATTCTGCACGTGTAGGTTCAGACAACGCAGCGTTCTAACTTGTCAACGCTGAGTTACGGCCAAAATAGTGGTTTTGGGCCGGTTTTAGGACATGACTTGCAGTGCCGCGTGCGACACACACCGTGCGCCGCAGGAAGTACTCATGCCATGGACTTGTCATTTGTCATTTCTTTGTGCAAATGCTATTGAAGCATTCTTACACTTTGCCTTGGGTCCCTTAGCCAGACCCTTGCCATTGTGTGCACGACTTGTGACTGTCGTCACCGTCTGACCAGGCACTAACGCCTAATCAGCGGCAATATCGCTAAGAAGCTTCCACGCATTTTCTTAGACACTTGTATATAGATGTTCGATCACTTCGACACTTGTCATCGAAGCACACTTACAGCTAATCATAAATTGCTGAAGTTTCCAAAAACCTTAATTGTTTTTTACCTCGCAACGTTGATTTTTGGACCATCTACGTTCCGTTTGGTGTTACAGCTAGGCATTCTGGAGATATCGATGGCAAAAAGAAAAGTGGGAGTGACCTGGAGAGAATCATCAGAATTGGGGCAAACGGAAGATATGTCTTCGAGAATGGCGGCAGATTAGAAGTCCGCTGGGAAAGAAGTCCGCCTCAAGAAGTTGGCACGGTTCGAGGAACTGAAGTCACGGTCGATCATGAACTGTCGTATAGTGATCTTTTACCCTCAGACACATCGCACAGTGAGCTCACGGTTCCTTCGCCGGCGCCGGCGGTAGATAACCTATCGAGTTTGCTGGACCAGGCACATGCGTGAGGCAGTTTTGAACCTAGTTTCAAAGCGGAATACGCTTATTCTCACGGATTCAACCTGGCTTTCTTGCAGTGACAAAAACGTCCTGGGATCTCTAACCTGACACGAAGCTCCAACGGTGCACGGGATTGGCAGCGTCCTTCGAAACACGAGTCACGTTAAACCAACATGTTCTCAGAATCCTCTCGAAAGTCCACTCTGCGACCAGAAAGTTCTCAAGTGTGTTCCTTTGACTCATTTAGGCTTTTGCGTATGGAAATTGAAACATCCTATCAGAAATCCCTACGCAAGCACAAATCTGAGTAAAATATGATCCAAAAATGTCTTCAATATCTATTATCTGCATTTAAAAGAGCTGTATTTTCTTCTTGTTTTGCCCATGTCTTATGAATAAGATAAGGATACTCAAAGAAAAGTACAATAAGATACAATGTAGATGGAAAAACTAAAGAAGACGGTGTTTATAAAATTATTCACAATATACCATTATAAAGATATTATTTAAACAATATTCTGCTATGAAAGTGCATATAAGAAAATTATTTCAAAATACAAGGAAAAATCTCAATAGTAAGAAGAAAAAGAGTATCACTAACTTCCATACTAATGACTCAATAACAAAACAAATATAAATAAAATCTTTCAAAACCAGACGTATAAATATCATAGGTAGGTTTTGTTTCATTCAATTGTCGATAACTACAAACTGATGTAGCTTTATGGTCATTTCCTTCTTTTTTAAATAAAAAACTTGGTACTCCTCATTCCAATGTTAGCTTTTATGTCGGCCAGTAACATTCTTGAAATCAACTAGGAAGAAATGATTATGAATCAAAGACTACTCTTCTAAAACCCCATTGTGGCCATGACTATTAATGTAAGAAGAAAATTATGGAAGCACTCGAAATGAAATAAAGAACCAATCGCATGTTGGAGCCATTCAGTGTGAAAGAAGTGTAACCTCAGGTTTAATTTTACTATAAAGTTATTTCTTCTTACATAGGGACCAATATTTTGATGCACCAGTAGAAAATATTTGTGTTAGGATACTTAAAGGCAAATTCAATCTTGAACCTCTTATACAATAAAGAAACATCTAAACCAAAAAATGTTATAGCGATGTTGATTTTGGCAGTCAACCAATAAATCGATGCAACATCCAAGGTAAAATCTACCTCCTTTTAGTGTTAGTTATCATCTATTCCAATGTCAAGTAGACTTCACACAGAGAAAGAAAGAACCAAAATTCATAACTGCCAAGAAAGAAAATCAAAAGTTTACTTCTTTTATGAACATTTTGAAAGAAGTCGAATGACTTCATATGTGTCTTACACCCTTCCTTCCAAATGACCAATGAACCATCATCCTTGCAAAACCAAAGCAATTGAACACAGTAGAATCATTACAATGAAAGAAAATTTGCTTCAACCCAAGAATATGCCCTACACGGTGGCCCATTTCTTCCTTCACAAAGAAGCAAAAGCCATGGATTTCATTTGTAAATTATGAAAGAAAAGGCAACCAGAGAGCTTCTACCCAATGAAGCACAATTCACTGAAGGATTGTTCAAGTTCTAATCCACTAAGGATGTATACATGGAGCTATTTGTACGCGTTGGTGAAGATTGAACACTCATTTCTTAGCTACATTACTGAAGGCAAAACCGGTCCCATGTTTGGATCTTCAAGAATTCAAGGAACACGCCACTATTGTAAATTATTAAGAAAGACCATAATTTGAATACGTTGGGTCGCCCCTCAGGATAATGTTCTATCATGACATAAATTTTGACAGATTTAGGGAGAAGATTATTTCTTACGTGAGGATTTTCTTTCAAAGATATCATATCCTAAAATGAAGCCTTCTTAAAGTTATGGTAGTTTAGTGGGCCTTAAATGAGATCCCCAGCCAGACGTTTCCTTGAATTTCATTGTAGAGGTTGTCATTGTTAAAGTGAGCAATAACTGCGCTAAGCAACAGCTTTGACACGGCGTAGTAAGATCAACAATTAGAGGTTTGTACGGGAAGTTATGAATTTGTTTATCCATAAAAACTCGGGTGCGGCTGAACAACAAACTTCTCATGTACACGCCAAATTCAATTGCATCCAAGTCCAATGGGAGGAAAGGAGCCTGGATCTTTGTGTGTTGCATGCACACTCGGGTTGTGCATGCCTACTGGCCCAGCTTGGTCAGCAGCTACGTAGTGCAAGTAAGCACTGCTGGGTACTTGACCCAAACCGGTCAAGGTACGGTACACTTGACTGGTCAGTTGGCACCGCTTACATGAGCACCTGTAAAAACAACAATAGAGCACAGACCAATCTGCATCATGTGGTGCTTTCACAATTCAGTATTGCATCAGCTACCACATGCACGACTCAAAAACTGCATTAGCTACTACATGCACGACTCAGCAAAAACATGCCGAGCAAAGAATGGGGACTGCCCTCCGTCGGCGGCAACATGCACGACTCAGCAGCAAGGACCACTGCCAAGCTGCCAACACTAAGGAAGCTTCCTTGAGGAGGAAGCTGTGTGCCTTGGACCGAAAAGAATCCTTGAGAAGGAAGCTACAACCTTGAAGAAGATTTTTCCTCTAGGAATAGGGCAGTTGGTCAACTTGTTAGGATCTCACTATCAAAGCAAACTGAACTCAGTCAGTCCAGTAACTTAACAATAACTCATCAAGCAACTCTAGCATCAACTCCAACGACCAGTAATGTATCTTTGCTAGACAACGCCTCCTAGGTTTGTCTCCACAGTTGCTTTGATCACAAGACCCTAATATTCCTGGGCACAATCTTGCTGCCTTTCCCGGAGGATGCCACTACTTACCTAAAGGCATGACTACCTTGCTATGGTGGCAAGACAACATGCAAGACTCAAGCTACCTAGCTTGAGACGTCTTCCTTGACGTTGCCAATTTGTTGGCCTGATATTGTGCCGAGGCATGAGAGCCTAGAGTTAGTGTCTAACCTCAGCTCACCTTTACAAAGCGAATTATGTGTAGACAGTCAGAGTGTGTAGGAGTCTCCCTCTCTCAACCCAATGTGTTTGGAAGTGCTCTTTTAGCCTGGTTAGGAGGATAAACAAGCTACATATGTTGCTAGAGTTCCCCTCTGTGGACCCACCAAGCCTGGTAGCACTCTCCAAGCTAGGTTAAGAAGGTTATAAGTCCTTTGACGACCTTGTAAGTTTGGTATTGGAAATCAGTGTAAAGCGAAGGTTACCCTGACAACCTGGAGGCAATTTCATCTGAAATGACGGTGATCGTGCTTAGACCCTTGCGACCAGAGCCTTCACGGCCTATCAAGGTGTTTAGCCCTTGGATAGGAAAGGTTGTTCTAGAGCATTAATCTGTGCTGTGTTGCACTACTGTTTCCATGTACCATACTTGTACTTCATAACCTTTTTTGATAATAATTTTGATTTTAACTGCGCACTTTGGAGTATAAGGTTTTCATTCCTTGGCACAAAGATTCAGGATAGCAACAAGTTCCTCTTGCTTCATAAGAGCACGTGGTGCCTTCATCACTTTAGGCTACCAAAACCCCAACGTTGTATCAGAGCAGAAGGACGTGTGAGCATTCTCAACATGCGGTTACAGTAGTAAACTCATGCCGCTAGCAAGGAGCAGCAGTTTGAGCACAAGCTTTAAAGGATGACAACATTTGTCATCACTCGCTAGTGGCAGAGTGAGCGCGATACGTGGGGACCGTGCACACATGGAGATATTGAGGACGCTTTGAGCGCCCTCAACGTGAAGAGCTTACACATTGACTCTCAAGACTTGAATGGCCTCACAATGCCAACCTTGTGCATGGACCAAGGACGTGGTCCAAGGAGAGAGCAAGAAGTAGGAAGGGAGGCAAAGCGTTGAAAAGAGGAGGTGCTTCGGACATCTGCACACCAAGACAATGTGCGTGTAACAGAACCCTTGCAATAGTAGTTGGGTTATTTGCATGAAGTGATCCTACCTTCTGAAGAGGAGTGCACAATGTTTAAAGCTCACCATCCACAGCTTCACCAGCAATTTTCCTCAATTCAATGGAAGATGCATCTTTAACATCAGCCTCATGTGACACAACTACGATCCTCAATTAGTACACGAATCCAAGAGGCACATGTAATAAAGTTCATGCCACAAGTTCTCATGCAAGTGTAGATGCCAGTGCTACAATTTACAACGTCAAGCATGACGCAGCATTGCGTGGTTCAACGAAAGCACGGTGCAACGCAGGTTCCATTTGTGGGACACGTACCACGATTGTTTGACATAGGTTAGCGTGAGACAATTGGAGAGCAAGCTTTTAAGCATGTAATCATAAAGTAATGGTAGTAGATTGGCAAGAAATATCTCATTTTCCAACGTGAGTGGCATACCTCTGAGCTGCTACCTGCCCGGGCAACTCAACCCAAAGGTCTGGAGATGCAAATATAACATTAGAATGAGGCCTTATAGCTAAATAAGTCTTCATTAGCTTCACATATGCCATCTGCAAAACTATCGCAACTCAGTTTCCCTCCTCATATGTTGAAGATTGTCCATCCTCAGTAGAAAAATTTGCCTTTATTTGCTTAAGGAGGAAACGTGTAACTCTTTTGGTATCCGTTGAAACATCCACAACGACACTATTGCAACACTCAAAGCATGTAGCAGCACCACAACGCTTTCATGCGGCACAAGCAACACCTTACGACAAGTAGCGTTACTTTTCAAACACCCATGTGATGATATTACGAGGGTTGGCATCACTTCATGCACTTCTTTGTGAGTCACAAGAAGGGAAACCATTGGCAGTAACACTGGTTGCCAGAGAGTTAAGGCAAGTAGCCATTTTGCAGGAGCACATGGGGATTGAAGTGGTGAGTTAGAAACAAAGCTGCCATAAGTAGCATAGCAACACCAAATAGCAGTCGCAACAATAGTGCCTACTTGAGAGAAACGTTTTGGCACTAGTGGTCAAAGTGTTTTACGCCTTGCAATCTGTCCACAAGCTAACCAACAACGCACACAGTGGCTCTGCATCCAAAACAGAGGTTTCATGCTCTATCCCACAAAAGACAATCCATTAGCTGATTGTTAATGATGCAGCAGAGTAGTTGAGGTGGTCGTGTCTTTATCAGTCGACAAAGGTTCACATGAGTCTCTTTCTGTGTGACAATTCGATTCTTCGTCAGATTGTATAGAGCAAACATGATAGTAGCATAAACTGCTAATGGAGCAAGTGGCCAAGCAGAAGCTAGCCTAGGATTTGTAAGAGGAAGAGTGATGGAGAAGGTGCTCTTGCATGTAGCCACGAGCATGTGGGAGCTCACATACTGAGTTTACAAGCTACAAGTGTATTGACACGGTTTTAGTACAAGAGAAAGAAACATGGTGGAAGCACAGAGGTTACTCAGCACCATTGGCAAAGGAGTGACGAGAGGACGAAGGCAATGACGCTTGTCACAAGTCTTGTATGTGCTTCTCACACTAAAAAATCTAGTTCCATGGGACAAATTGGGTAGTAACGGAAGAAGATGAATAAAAAAAAGAAAGAGGGATTGCTAAACAAAAAAAGCTCAACGTTGAAGTTGGTTGCAAGTTGCCATTGGCTACAATAAAAGCATCCGTGTGATCTCCTGTAGCACATATCGCGTGAAGTAGTAAACTTTTCCCGAGGTCATCAAAGGAGATGTTACAGTGAGGGGAAGGCGGAATGAAGGTGTTTGTAAATCTTTTGACTCATCTCGTAATGCTGTGAGCTTAGATGTGAAAAACATCCCACCGAAGCATAAGATTGATGCAATACACCCACCTAATGTCAGATGGCATGCACATACGGAGTAGTTGAGCTCCACCTAAAAATCCTGCAGGGGCGGCAATTGGAGGGAGTAAGCCCACTAGGTGTCAAGTATTGTTTAAAATGGAGCATTTCTGCTCTGTAAAAAAATCCTTATGGCGCAGTTGGTGGATGCAAAATTCCTACCACGTTTATGGTGGCATGCATGAATGGAGTGGTTACGCTCCAAAGGAAAATCCTACCGGAGTGGCAAGTGGAAGCAGTTAGTCCGTCTTCATAAAGGCGATATGCGCCTTCCTCTCTAAAAAACAGACATGCAGGGGGAAAACCCAAACTACGTTCTGGTTGTTTGCAAAACAAAATCAAAATTTTTGCACTTTTTGCAAGTAACCATGTGATCTTCTAAAGATCAGGGATGTCTCCCTTTTTTCTTTGCCCATTTAACTGTTGCTTTTAGTGTTGGTTGTTACTTCCACCTTCCAATTACCATCCCACACAAGGTTGGGTAATAGCTTCCATTCACATAACAATCAGGCTTATCCACGTAGCTCGTGATCATGACCTCCTTTGAGGCCGTTCCTCGACCTCAAACTCCTCCCCTTTACACTCACAGCTTCTCCAATTGTTGCATTGTTGCTTTAGATTCTGCTGTAGGATAGACTACTACTGAACATGTTCTTTGTAATGCTTGACTTGCGGCCATTAGGAGCGAGCTTGCTCTTCCACAAATGTTTGCCTTGAGGTGGAAACTCAAGGATAAGGTCCTTGGCTGCTCTACAAGTCCGACGACTGTGTTACAAATTTTGATTGGTAGTAAAATCTTGTGTTCAGTAGTTATGAGCTAATTTTGCTTGTCGCCTGTCTCCACATTTGTGTTTTCTTCCCTCAAGGGGAAGCTTACTTCTTGCCGCTCTAGAACCTCCTTTATCAGTAGTCCATGTCGTATAGAAGCAATGGTAGTAGCATGAGAAGCCACAACCAGATGAAGCAAGTAAGTGCTTTCATCCTTGTTAAAGGAGCTTACATCGCCAATGAAGCTCAATAAATTATTACATCAAGCAACGAATGGAAATTGCAAGCTCGAAGCAGCGATTAAAGAAAAGGAAGGGGGCATACTTGAAGGCAAAAGTGGTTTACGCTGTATTTGGGCATCAGAGCTCCATGACGAGCTGTGGCGCGTGATGGTGTGCAAAGAAAACATCTCGAACAAAGGAAAAAAAATAAGCTTGCTCACGCGAGCAAAACACGTGCCGATGAGGGGAGCTTTGAGCAAAGGCGGGAGGAGAGCGACGTCCATGGTGGACGTAGCACAAGATCGTGAAGATGACAAGATGGGTCAAATGCGTACTTTGTCGGCAGACACTAGCACGGAAAGGCTGTGCCGCGACGATTGGATGGCTTATCAAGGACAAGTAAGGGACGCCTTGTGCATAAACTTTGCTTCAGAGGAGGAATCAAGCGAGAACAAATGGGTATCTGGACCAAAGTCCGCCCCTCCAATAATGAACGCAGGCGGAGGGCCACTCGGAAGCAGCGCAAGGACGAGGCCATTGCGGTTGAAGCCATTGTGAGCTCTAATTGACGCAGCTAGCGAGCTCCGTGTAAATAAAAGGAAAGGATGCGGGGCGTTTCTAGTCAACATAAAGCAGGGTACTCGTGAAGGGTAGCCCAAAAATGTGCCCGAAAGTGTCGGGCATCGTTTTTTTGGATTTTCCAAATTGACAGCTAACAACCGAGAACAGCGAGGATTGCCACGAGAGCAGCTACGCCAGTGGTAATGAAAGTGTTGACTTTGAAGCCGCCGCAACTGTCTGAAAGAGTAACCAATTAACCAATAATAGACATGGGGCACAATGGTTGCATGAGCCATGGTTGAGTCAAACCTAAGTAGATGATTGTCACTGACGTAAGTGAAAATAGTAGCTCAGGACGGTCGTCAAAGCAAGTGGCTTGAGCGATAGAGGAAGGAGAAGGCTGTAGCAACAAAGAAGACTGATTTTTAGAAATATTTTATACTCTTTGACAAGAGGTGGATGTAGCAAGATGGCAGTTCATGCACGGGGTCTCAGCGGTTTTACACGCCTCGCAAGTGCTTCATTGATGGAAGCTTCTAGAGCCATCCACTATACAACTAAGCCTCGGCATGTAAGACACGATGACTTGAATTGTTGGTGGTTCCTCCTACATGAAGTAATCTTTGTGGTGAGTGGGCATGTGAACCCAAACTCGCCCAATATAGTCTTAATGCTTAGCCCAACTTTCTCTAACTAGACAATTGCCCGAAAAAATCTTAAGAAAGCTTGAAGCAAGAATTTCCAAGGCAAAACTAGACTATGTGAGCCTCATTGTTTCCTTAACATATGTTGCAGCATGATGACACTGAAGAGGAACCCAAAAGCCCCTTCTCATAGCAGACTTCGTTTTTTGGGTAGCGGACACCTCCATCGATAACTCATTTCTCCACTCAAAAAAATGGCAGAGTCCTTGCAATCAGTAGTGCACCTATCAAGGGGGAGTGTTAGATTAAGTGATTAATGAACTAAGCAATAGCTTTGACATGGTGGAGTGAGATTGACAATCGGAAGTATGTATGCAAATCAGGGAATGTTTTTATCTGTACATACTGAGGTACGTCTTAACAGGGAACTTCTCATGTAGAGGCAAGATTTGATTCTTGCATCCACGTCCAAGGGGGAGAAACGAGCCTTGTGTCATCCATGCATAGCAGGATTGTGCATGCCCGGTGGCTTAGCTTGGTCAAAATCGTCATTGTGCAAGCAAGCACTGCTGGGTACCTTACTCCGACTAGCTAGGGTGGGGTGAACATGACTTGATTATTGGGACCGCTTGCATCAGCATATGCAAGCAGAGCTCTAGAGTAGGGACTACTCTACATTAGGTGGTGCATTGCACGACTCACCATTGCATAAACTACGACATGCACGACTCAGCAACTACATGAGGTACTACATGCAAGAATCAGTAGCAACATGCGGAGCCAAGAGTGTGGACCACCATCTGTCTTAGGCTACATGCGCGACTCAACAGGTGGGACCACTACAAATTTACCAAAATTCAAGAAGCTTCCTTCTGGAGGAAGCTGCGTGCCTTAGACGTCGATGATTCCTTGAGGAGGAAGCTATGACCTTGAAGTAGGATGTTTTGTCTAGGCATAAAGCAGCTGGTCGAATTGCGAGGATTCTTGTATGAAAGCTGAATGGATTCAGTCAGTCTTCTAACTCAACAGTAACTTAGCAAGGAGCTCCATCAACTCCAACAACCAGTAGTCCAACTCTTCAAGACAATGTCTCCACAGTTAGTCTATGTAGTCACTCTCTTCTCAAGACCCTCGTAAGTTTGGTAGTAGTCTGCTACCCTTAGGAGGAGGACGCCCCTGACTCTCTGAAGGCCTGATAACCTCTTTATGGTGGCTTGACTACGTGCAAGACTCAAGCTGCCTAACTTGAGCTGTCTTGCTTGACGTTGTGTATTTGTGGGGTAGGAATTCGGCCTAAGCGTGAGAGCCCAGAGTTAATGTGTATCCTCAGCTCTGCTTTACAGAGCTAATTCCCTCTGGACTGTCAGACTGTGTTGGAGTCTCCTTATGCTTACCACTTGCGTTTGGCAGTGCTCTTTTCGCATTGTTTAAAGGATTTAAAAGCTCATTGTTTTGCTAGAGTTACCCTCTGTTGACGTAGTAAGCTTGGTAGCACTCTACTATTTTGGCTGGGAGGCTCAGACGTCCTCTATTGACCCCTTAAGGGTTCAAGTCACTATCAGCGTGTACAGGAGGCTTTTCTCACAACCTGGAGGTCATTTCACCTAAAAGTATGTTGACCGTGTTGAGACCCTTGCAATGATAGCCTTGACAACCTAGCAAGGTGTTACGCCTTTGGATGGGGAAGGTTGTGTCAGAGCATTCAACCTAGCTGTGTTTTTCTGCTGTTTCCCTATACCATACTTGTACTTGTTAGTATTTTTCAATTAGAAGTTTGATTCCACTTTTGCACATTAGAGTACTGGGTTTGCATGCTGGGCACAGAGATCTTGGACAGTAGCAAGACCCCCTTGCTGCATCAGAGTACGTGGTGACCTCCTCATTCTACGCTCAAAAACCCCAACAGTCATGAGGTTCTTGTTTATCCTTAGAGAGAGTTTACGAAAGAATGCACTGCATTATTTTATGATTTACTGTTAACGTTGTTTTCTTGACAAGATATTCATGAGTTCTTTTTTGAATAATTCAAGAGGATGAACAGAGCCTCCTACACCCTTTTGTTTTAGCAATAGTGGTATTAGAAAGTGTAGTGATACGAAGGATGCGATTGAGTAGAAAAGGAGCCGATTGAAAGGGTGGGAGCCACTCTTAAATAATCAGTAAGCTATAAATTCTTGGCCTTGATTCATTTCAAGAGATTTTGCTAATGTGGCTTTTCAACTGGTTTTTTGAATATCAAATTGTTGCTTAACTTTGTTAAATTTTTGTATCACTTTTGAACGTTTTTGTTTTTTAATATTCATTCATGATTTTCTCATGCGGAGATAGTGCTTGTTTCTCTACCCAATAATTCGCTTCATTAAGGTTTTTATGAGGTGTACGATGTTATGTTGAATGGAGGTGGGGAGAAGACTTGTGTGAGCTTGTAGTGTAAGTTTGAGTTCTTCAAGTACACATAAAACATTGATGTAGGATGACACATAATTTGTTCATTGAGCAGAACATGGACAATGAATAGGTAAATATTGAAGAGTAGAAGATGATGTGGTTAACATGGACATTAGTAAACGATGATTAATTTATGTGTACCATAGTGATAGACTTCTTCAACACATAGATGCAAATTCTAGACTTGAGATATTGTGTTTTTTAGGAGAGGGACACATGTAGTTATGTTGTCTAAGTGGGTTATTGAAGAATCCTGCCAAGAGTTTGGGAGATTGAGAGAACATTAATGTTCATCTTTCTGAATGTTGAGTTCAAATGTGTATTTACAACTTTGGGGAGGTAGAAGTGGAATGTGATAGGTTTTCAAGCCCTATTGGAGTGATATCAAACTTATCACATGATTTAGGAACGATAACGCCAAAACAATTGCGTAATCATTCCGAAATTTTCCAAAACATTGATGTAGGATGTTGAATCTTTTTTGTGGGGGGTTGTGGATGTAATTAGATAACGTTTCATTCATGGATTGTAATAAATCAACTGATGTAGGGTTTTTTGGTGGTTTTCACAGATGGTCGGGGATCATAATAGCTTTTGGAAAATGTTTCATTGAACCAATAATTTAGCAAGATATTGTGGTGCAAAAATTTTGAGCAAGTTCTCAATTTTGGAAGTCCATTAGTTGTTTTCAATGAAGATTAAAAAAATTATTCAAATGAATTTCTCACGAGATAAACATATTCTTCTTATTCAAAATTCTTTTTGAGAATGCTTCACATCATAATATGATTTTGATAATGTATTTGATTTTTTGGGGGACAAATTATTTTTCATTTCTTGCTTCTTTATTTGTTTCTGGATTTTATTTTTGATTTCGTTTAAGGATTATGCTGCTAATTGCTTCTCAATTGCCTGGTTCTGGCTTTCCTCAAAAATATTGTTTGGTTCCGTTGTATGAGGTATTATGCGTTGTGACAGCAGTGTCACCTTTTGCGTTTTGAGGAAGCGGGTAGGCAGTATTGTGGCAATCGGAGTTCGATCACACAATTGTTCCGAGCTTTCACAGAGGTGACTCGGTTTCCCAGCTGACTCACGGCGGGTCTGTCGGCAGGGCCGGAGCGCGCTGACGTCAACGTTGTTCTTGGTTCCGTCTCCTCGAGGCAATCTCTCACTATTTTGTAACGAATTTCATGCCGCAACTGGACAGTTTACGAGCTTCTTCCTAGAGGACAGCGTGAATTCCACGAAGGGGCTGTCGGACGTTACATCTCTGGTGTGAAGAAGTGAGTACATTTTGTGGGACGACTGCACTAGCGTCCGAAAAACATCTCCATTGGCCGATTCTTTCCTCTCCAAGGGTTTTCTTCTTGCAGAGGGCCACGATTTGACGCTGGATGACGACTGAATTGCAGCGACGGGCAGGGTCGCCCGGCCGCTCAGCCGATGTTCGTCATGGGTGTAACCCTTCAGGACTGGTTCGCCGCATGAGTGCCCNAAAACATCTCCATTGGCCGATTCTTTCCTCTCCAAGGGTTTTCTTCTTGCAGAGGGCCACGATTTGACGCTGGATGACGACTGAATTGCAGCGACGGGCAGGGTCGCCCGGCCGCTCAGCCGATGTTCGTCATGGGTGTAACCCTTCAGGACTGGTTCGCCGCATGAGTGCCCCCTCAATTTGCGGACAGTTCACGAGCAAGGGAGACTGGCGGATGGACGTCTAACGAATAGGCCGATATTCATACGGTTGCAGTTTTAAGTCCATTCCAGCCGCCCCCTTAGGTCCGTACCGCCGCTTTCGCCGCCGTCAGGTCTGCTCGATCGGGGCTTCCGGACCGCAGCCGTCGCCCACCGATGCCGCTGGTGCTGCTTCGGGACCAGTTGGCGGGCCACAGTACACCTTGTAAGCCAGCAGCGTGAAGTCATGCACTGGAACCATAAAAGCCAGGCTCAATCCAACAACATAATTGTCCTCTCTGCCCTTCTTTACCATCGACTTCGGTTGCGTGGATCAACTCCATCGTCTTCAGTTCGCTCTATTCGCTCTATTCGGCGGGAACGGTCCAGTCGAAGCCAACTCGCAGATTCAACGCCATGGCTCGATCCTCCCTCAGCATCTTGTGCGCCTTGCTGCTATGCGCAATAGCCGCCTGTGCTGCTCTTCCGCCTGCCCTAGGTAGGTGATGGGACCTACCTGAATCCGGGTCTGCAATGACGTTAGCATTTGCTCTGCAGGCTTCCCGTGTGCTGCTGGCAGCGGGCAAGAAACCTGCCGCCGCCGCCGCTGCTGGTGCTGCTGTGCTGCTGCTGCTGGTGCTGCTAATGTTGGTGCTGGAGCTGGTGCTCCTGCTGCTGCTGCTGCTGCTGCTGCTGCTGCTGCTGCTGCTGCTGCTGCTGCTGCTGCTGCTGCTGCTGCTGCTACTTCTGTTGTTGCTAGAACGGCAGCCGTTCAACGGCTGCTGCTGCTGGAGCAGCTGCTTCTGTGAATGCTGTTCCTTCTGCTGATGCTTCTGCTGCTGTTGCTGTTGCTGCTGTTGCCGCTGCCGCCGCTGCTGCTACTTCTGCTGCTCCTGCTGTTCTCGCTCCTGCTGCTGCTGCGGCTGCTCCTTCTGCTTCTGTTGCTGCTACCGCTGCTGTTGATGCTGCTGCTTCTGCTACTGTTGCTGCCGCTGCAGCTGCTGCAGCTGTTCGTTCTACTGCCGCCTCTGCTGATGCTGTTATTGCTCCTGCTGCCGCCCCTGCTGCTGCTGTCATTGCTGCTGCTGCCGCTGTTGCCGCTACTGTGGCTGGCACTGCGGCCGCTGCTGCTGCTGTTGGTGCTGGTGCTGCTGGTACTGCGTCTGCTGGTGGTGCCTGCTGTTTCCGTTGTCACTCCTGTGTTTTGGGAGGAAGTACAGTTTCGCAGAAGCTGCCGTGGCCCAGAGTAACTTTGCAGTGGTGCCTTCAATCTGTTCACAGTTGCTGTCACTGCTGCCACTGCTGTCACTGCTGTCACTGCTGTCACTGCTGTCACTGCTGCCACTTCTACCACTGTTGCTCTGTTGCTGCTCTGCTTTTGCTTCTGCATCCGCTTGCATGACTGGCGCTGACCAACTTCCAGCAGCTGCACCCTTCACCGCAGCTGCCGCTGCCACTGCCTTTGCCGCTGCTGGCTGGGCTGACAGTGATGGTTGAACCGCAATGTGTTTCCGTTCCGTCCCGTTCATACCAGCCTGGGCTGTGTGCACAGCACGGGTGGGAGAGAGCGTGGGGAGTGATTACCTCTTTCTTTCTAACAGCCAAAGGCTCCCTCCTCACTCTTCCCCACCCTATGGGAGCAGAAAGTGAGCAACCCTTTGTCCTGATTCCACTTGCGGAGCAGGCTGACAAGTGCGCATGGATGTCGGAGAGGCGCTTTGGCCAAATGTTGAGGACGTTGCAATCCCTGCAAGCCTTCCCACATAACCCATGCCACTCCCCCATCCATGTCCACATGTCCACATGTCCACATGCCCACATGTCCGCATGTCCGTATGTCCGCATGTCCACATGTCCGCATGTCCATGTCCGCATGTCCACATGTCCACATGTCCACATGTCCGCATGTCCGCATGTCCGCATGTCCACATGTCCACATGTCCACATGTCCACATGTCCACTTACCAAACAGGCCGACAAGTACGCACAGATGCTGGAGAAGTGGCATCACTGTCTTCAGCAGCATTGCTGGCAGCAACTACTTCTACAGCAGTAGCACAGCAAAGGGCACTCCGCAGCGCCATTGCCAAGGCTTCGGTCAGTCTCACTCCCGCCCCTCCCACACCCCACCTCCTCCCCGCCCCTAACTTCCTGATTTTCCCTATGTCCCCGCGGGCTCACTCCATCCCCTTTCTCCCTGCTGCTGCTGGAAGAGATGTAGAGAGGTGTGGTTTCGAGGTTGCATGTACAGCCTTGGTTGAGGCAAAGGGCTTGCCAGATCTGTGTGAAAACTTGTTCCGCTTCCGAAAGGCAATGGCCCGTGGGACGTTTGTTCTGCTTCCGCTTTCTCAGCTCCTCTGTTTCTGCCAGATCCAGATTCCTGCCTGCTCGCTGGACCGCTTGGCTGCCGCACTCCTTGCTTGCTATACTGCTTCGTTGCTAGACCCATTCGTTGCTAGACTGTTCCGGCCTGTGCTGTAACGCTCATTTGCTTTATATACCGCTTTGTGCTTGCATGCATGCATACGTGCACGCATGCATGCTTGCTTGCTCGGGTGCTCGCTTTCCTGCTCTCTCACATGCCGTGCTACATGCTCACGTGTCTTCCTCCCTCCGTTGTTGCATGCATGCTTGCTTTGCTTTTATGTTTTCCCTCCTGCATGCTCACGTGTCTTCTTCCCTCTGTTGTTCAACTTGCGCAGGAATCACCCGTGAGCTTCACACTGACCACTGACATTGTACTCACTGCGTGAGTGAGACTTCCCTCTCTCCCATCCAGCCATGCATGCATGCATGCATGCATGCATGAGCGCGCATGTGCATCGACAAGTGCAACTGCTCACTCGGCTAGCTCTACCCTTCGATGCTCCTGTCCAGCGGTTGTCTGCCCAATGTCGGGCTATCGTCGCCCGGCGGCCGTCTGGCTGCTGTCCCGCTATTGATGTGCTACTGCGACACTGCTGCAGGGCTGCTGTCAGGTTGCTGTTGGACTGCCGTGCTATTGTTGGGCTACTCCTGGGCAACTGTCGGGCTACTGTTCCGCTGCTGTCAGTCTGCTGCTGGGTTTGGTTGCTGTTGCACTTCCGGGTTTGAGTTCCAAGGAAGGAGTTTTTGTGCACAGTTGCATCCAGTTCTCATGCCAACGGGGAAAAGTGTGTTTGGTGTTTCAGTAGACTTGGCTCGGTCACAACCTTTCCAGCTTGTTTATGTCTCTCCCCCACCTCCCTCCCCCCCCC
>SZWC01012983.1:61527-72898 GCA_023375785.1 Penium margaritaceum
GGCTTATGCCCTGATCAAGCGGCGCACGACAGTCACTGGTCACGCGGCACAGAGCGTCCTCACCGTCCAGTTCAACACGCTCTCCATGCGTGCTGACGAGACTACTGACGCCTACTGGGCTTGCAGTCTGCGCCTGCTGCGTGACCTCGGCAAAGCCGCCCCAGGCCAACTCCCCGCTGTCCTCTCCATCGTCAACGGTCTCATCCCTGAACTCAGCGACATCTTTCGCGAAGTGAAGGCCACAGAGTTGGAGCGTCTGGCGGCAATGCCTGTTCCCGCTGACGCACCCCCTGGGATTGGGGCTTTGTGGGAGTTCACCTCCCAGCGCCTCACTGACTGGTGGAGCTCCTTGCAGAACTAACGCATCCACCGTGCAGCTGTTGCAGCAGCAACCACCGCACTTCCCTCCTCCTCTACCTCATCAGCCTCCAGCTTATCCTCCGTCTCCACCTTCACTACCACCGCCACTTCCCTTGCTTCCTAAGGAAGTGGGCGTGGTGGAGGCGGCAACAAAGGTAAAGGCAGAGGAGGTGGCTCTGGCGGTGGAGGACAGGGGAAAGGGGGAAAAGGCCGCGATTCTGATAGCACAACATCTCACTCCTCCTCCTCCAGCACTGTCACTTGCTGGAACTGTGGCGCCGCTGGTCATGCAGCGCCCAAGTGCCCTGAACCTCCAGATGATGCACGCCTGGCCTCAGCCATGCGTGCTCATTGGGCACGCTCTTCAGGGTCAGGTGGAGGCTCTGCCCGCTCCTCCACCTCCGCGGGGTCCAGTCGTAGCTCCACGCACACGTCTTCACCATCCCCTGCAGCAGCTGCCTACAGCACTGTCCTCTCTGCACCTTCTCCACCTACACCCTGGGGTTGGCCCCCGGGATTTGGAGGTCCTGTCTACTTCGGGCCTCCTTCCGGCTTCTACTCACCTCCACCATGGGCGTCCCGCACTCCTGGTCCCCAGCCACACACCTCCACCGCACTCATCACCGGACCCCCTGAGGACGAGCGCCAGTTGGACTCTGCGCTCTCTCACGCCATCCACCAGCGTCACCTCCGTGATCAGGGAGGTGAGTGTGTACGTTCAGTCGAGGAGGGCCTTGCGTGTGCTGTTGACTTGTCTCTTCGTGGACCCCCCTCCGGTCATGTTCAGGGGTGTCCCCCAGATGATGGCCCATGGATTGAGGATTGGCAGTCGTACAGTCTCCCTCGTTGCCTTGCTGCTTGTGGCCAGCGTCTCTTTCCACGTTCTGCCATCGCTGCTGTGAGTCGTGACCCTGCGTCTGTCCGTATGACTGGTGGCTTCTGGATCCTTGATTCAGGAGCCACCCACCATATGACTTTCTGTCATTCAGCGTTTGTGTCGTTGGGTCCTGTTGGTTCTGTTCGCTTTGTGCGCACTAGCTCTGGCCACCTTCTCCCTGTACAGGGGGTCGGTGTCGTCCGCTTCGTTGGCCCTGGGGGGGAGCTCTTCCTCCCTGACGTTCTCTATGTGCCTGCTCTTGAGCTCAGTCTGCTGTCTGTTACGACTCTCGACGACCAGGGCATGGACTTCTCATCCAGCCGTGGTGTTGCCTCTGTCATGCATCGCAGCACTGGTCGTGTCTTACTGCGAGGCACTCGCTGTGACCGTCTGTTCCGCGTACCCTCGTTTGCACCTCATCCCTCCACGACTGCTCTTGTTCATGTGGCCCGTTCCCTCACTCCTGCACATGCACAGTTGCTCCATCGTCGTCTCTGTCACATTGACACTGCTGCCATTGACAGTCTGCTTCGGGACATGCCTGCAAATGGCCTTGATGCCGACACGTTCCCTGCACCCTGCCCCACTGACTGTCGCAACTGTGCTCAAGGCAAAATGCATCGCTCCCCATTCTCCACTTATGAGTCTCGCACGTCTCACCCACTTGATCTCCTACACGCTGATGTCATGGGACCCCTTGCCCATGACGCCCTTGGGGGTGTCGGACGTTATGTCCTCTGTCTCACAGACGATTTCTCTTGAATGCGCTGGGTTTTTGCCCTTCGGCAAAAGAGTGACGTCTACTCCACCCTTGAGTCCTGGCTGCCACAGGCCGAACTGGCCTGTGGCCGCCGGCTCAAAGTCTTTCGCTGTGACCGCGGGGGCGAGTTCATGGGTCCCACCGCTCGCTTCCTCACCTCTCGTGGGGTGTGTATGGAGCCCTCGGCACCTTACACACCCCAGCAGAACGGTGTCTCGGAACGCTGGAATCGCACCCTCGCTGATGGAGTTCGTACTCTCCTCAGCGAGTCCGCACTCTCGTCTGTCTTTTCATTTGAGGCCATGTGCTACATGACCTGGGTATGGAACCGTGTTCTCCACGGTCCCCTTCCCCGCCACATCACCCCCTTTGAGCGCTGGTATGGCCGCCGTGCTGACCTTCGCCTGGCTCGTGTCTGGGGCTGTGTGGCTGCTGTCTGGTTGCCGGAGGACTCTCGTGATGGCAAGCTGAGTCCTCGTGCGCGCCTCTGCACGTTTCTTGGCGTCTCTGCCATGTCTAAGGCGTGGCGTTTCTGGGACCCCGACCGTTCCCGTGTCATCGAGTCGCGTGACGCTCTCTTCTTTGAGGATGTCTTTCCCCGTGACCTGTCCCATGTCCCACCTCCGTCGTCTCTCTCCTCGCTTTGTCGGCTTGGGGGAGGTGGGTCTCTTCTAGCCTCCGATCTCCGTACGTTCACGTCTTCTCCTCAGACAGCGTCCCTTGTTGTCACTCCTCCGGACAGTGACGAGGACTCAGTCTCCTCCGGGTCAGAGGCCTTAGCCCCCTCATCGGAGTCCGAGTCACCCCGGTCCTCAGCCGGCAGTCCTGTGCCCTTGTCGTCTACCGCCATCCCCGAGTCCTCACACTCGGCACCCAAACCCGCACAGTCCACTGCTCGCTCCACTTCCACCTCATCCCCGGGCCCTGCAGTTTCTCCGGTGCTTGACACCACTGCAGGCGGTGAGCCTCAGGCTCGGCCCCCTTGCCCAGAGCCTTATACTCGTGGGGGGAGACTTCGTGCTCTTCCCTCCTCTCAGCCCTCCTCCTCTAAGGCGCCTACTGAGGCTCTCCCGATAGGCTCATCCACTGCCTCTCAGCGAGTCACTCGCTCTAGAGCCACACCCTCCACAGCTGGTCCGTCAGCGCACCCCACCGGCCTTGACGCACTGGGCCTATCTTTGAGTGTCGTGTACCCAAACTCTGCAGTTGGCTATGCTCTTGTAGCCCACGAGTTTCACAGTGCTCTTGAGTCTTCCGTCGCTGGTTATGTCACCGCATGCTTTGCGGCCGCTGGCCTCCCTGCTCTCCCTCCTGAGCCCACCACTGTCCGGCAGGCTCGTGAGGCAGCAGACGCTGACCTCTGGGAGAAGGCCATGCAGGAGGAGCTCACAGCCCTCCAAGATCATGGAGTCTTTGAACTGGTGGATTTGCCTGCAGGTCGCAAGGCAGTCTCCGCCCGATGGGTCCTTCGGCGCAAGCTGAAGCCCGATGGAACTGTCGACCGGTACAAGGCACGTCTCACAGCAAAGGGATTCTCCCAGATCCCCGGCGTTGAGTTTGTTGAGACCTTTGCTCCGGTCGGGAGATACACCACGGCTCGAGCACTCTTAAGTCTCGTCGCCTAGCACGACTGGGAACTGGAGCAGATGGATGTCAACAACGCCTTCCTACACGGGAAGCTCGATGAGGAGATCTACATGATCCAGCCCCCTGGCTTCACTGATGGCACAAGCAAAGTCTGGAGACTGCGCAAGGCCCTATACGGGCTCAAGCAGTCTCCGCGATGCTGGAACATGGAGATCTCCTCGACTCTCGAGCGGGGAGGCTACCGTCGCAGCACAGTCGATCCAGTGCTCTTCTTGAGCGATCCCTCAGAGCCGTTCATTGCAGTGTTGGTCTATGTTGATGACCTGCTCATTGCCTCGCCCAGCCCGGCAGCTGTCCAGTCAGTGAAGGGTCTGCTACAGTCTGTGTACAAGATGAAGGACCTAGGTCCTGCACGCGTGTTTTTGGGGATGGAGCTTGAGCGTGATCCTCAGCGTCGCACCCTGCACGTGCACCAGGCCGCGTACATCCGCACGCTGGGGGAGCGGTTCGCTCCCCTGCTCGCAGACGTTCCCACTGCGTCCACACCAATGACTCCAGCAGGTCAGCGTCTTCTGAAGTCGTTGGACACAGCACAGCTGGACAAGCCAGTCGATGTCACCAACTACCTTAGTGTTGTCGGCTCCCTCATGTATCTCGCCACCACCACTAGGGCAGATGTGGCCTTTGCGGTCAACTTCCTTGCCCATTTCTCGCAGCAGCCTCGGCAGAAGCATCTCGAGGCCGCACTGCGCGTCGTCCGCTACGCGTTGTCCACTGCACGCGTAGGACTCTGCTACCGTACTCAGCCCTCTGTAGTCGTTGACAGCTACACAGACAGCGACTGGGCACATGACACAGATGCTCGTAGCCGCACTGGTTACATCTTTCTCGTCGGGGGGACTGCAGTCTCCTGGAAGAGTGGAAAACAGGGTTGTGTTGCGAGGAGCTCAAGTGAGGCAGAGTATGTGGCACTGGGTGCAGGTACGTGTGAGAGTGTGTGGTTGTCTCGCTTGTTGCACCAGTTGCGTGTTCCCATTCATTGCATCACCCTGCGCTGTGACAACCAGAGTGCGAAGGCAATCGCTGAGCACGATGGCATGCATCACTCTCGCACTAAGCACGTCAACATTGAGTATCACTTTGTACGCGAGCGCATTGCTGCTGGTGAAGTTCAGGTCGTCTGGGTCGACACTCGTCAACAGCGTGCAGACTTTCTCACCAAAGCGCTCAGCAGTGGAATGTTCAAAGCGGCCGTGCATGCTGTTGGCTTGCTGCGCTCTCGTGATGCCGTTAGTTGATGTGATCCCTGTGCTGTCTACCTCGTTCCATGTTTTGTGTGTGTGAGGCATGTTCGCCTGTGGGTCATGGGGGAGTGTTGGTTATTGTCACGAACACACGCAAGTGCCCTCTTGTCTCCATTCACACACATATCTCACCACTGCAGGTGATTAATCTGGATTAAGGCTACATGGTGCAAGACTGTGGTGCAACATGAAGAACACAGAGGATGTGCCTCCCTCAAGCTGCCAAGTTGTGGCTTCAGCACCAGTCTTGTCGCATGCCTTAGTTTAGTAATGCACTCATACTAAAAGGGGATACAACTTGTGGGAATGCTTGCCTGTTAGTTGATTGCATGCTTGCATGTTCCTAGAGTGGTGAACCGGGTTGCTGATCCCTTGGGATCACACGTCCGGCTTGTGCCGAAGTGTGAGAAACCGCCTGGAGCTCGTTCGCTCCAGGGTCGGGTTCGATCCCTGGGTGGCGTCCGGGCCCCACGACGATAGCCTCGCGTGGGTGGCCCGGTCAACTGGCTCTCACCACCTCGCTCACACTCACTCTCGCTAATCTAGCTGTGACTCTATTTTTCGAAGTCGTGAGCGTTCCTCGATCCATGGCGTATTCTGTTGCTTGTCATCTACTTCCTTGCTAGCACAGCAACTGCGCCTACCTACAAGCCACTGACTCGGCGTCAGTGCCTGGTGAGACGGTGATGAGAGTCACAGGTCGTACACACAACAACAAGAGTTTGGCTAGGAAACACAAGTCAAAGTGTCAGAATGCTTCAATAGCATTTGCAGAGAGAGTAAACAAATGATAGGTCTGACATTGTACATATAGCTTACTGTGACCTCTCAGCTCACGTCCATTGCCTTGCAGACTCCTGATGAGGCGGAGGGCACAGAGGACTAGGGGAGCAGGCGCGAGCCCGGCAGAGAGCGTGCGCATCATGTGCAGACTGACAATATCCTTGTCTTCTCCACCCTTGCTCGCTTTGTTTCTAAAAGCAGAGCCCCCACTCTTCTTTGCTCTATCACACTAGGTGACCTAGATTAGTCTCACCCGTGTCCTGCTGTTGATTCTGACTGGCATAGACGAATCCAAAATTTGAAACTAGCATAGTGTGCTGTTTTTTTAGGTTTCGAGTGGCTTATGCCCTTGACGTGGGAATGAGCGCCGGCAAGCTTCGCTTGCCGGCCAACGAGTGAGCTCCATTAGCGAGTCTCACTCGTAGGAACACCACTCTCGCTGTTTTTCACAACAACTCCACGCACACGCCACCATTGCTTCTCCCGTTTATCCCTGTCTATCCACACTGTCGTGGGAAACGCATAGACATGAGGGAACAAGTGTAGCGTGTGATTGTTTTGGTATTAGAGCAAGATGAGCCAAGCTCGTCCCGTTGCGCAAGAGGAGGGCAGCACGGTCCTGGGCGGACCCGCTGATCAGCAGCCTCAGCAACGGCTGAGCCAAGCAGCAGCTGCGCGGGACAGTAGCGGCAGTGGCAGCCGATCAGAAGCAGCAGCCGCAGAGGTGGCTGCGCGGAGCAGCGGCAGCAGCGAGCGGCAGCGGCTGCCAACAGCTGCGGAAGCGGACAGCAGTTGTAGTGACGGCTCTGCTGTCGCAGTACATGTGGCAGCTGCGCGGAGCAACAACAGTAACGGCGGCAACGTCTAGAAGCAAGCGGCAACCACAGCTAGCGGCTACGGCATTGGACAACAGTCGCAGTGACGCCTGCAAAGCCGTCGTGATAGTTGCTCAGCCACAGCACATGCTGTAGACGCGTGGAGCAGCAACTGCAGCGGCGGTATCGTGCTCCAGCGAGCAGCAACAGCTGCCATAGGTTGTGTGAGTCGGCAACAGCCGCCGGTGTGAGGAAGACTACTGCACAATGCAACATTTACAGCAATGGCAGCGTACAGCAACAGCAGCAGGAGCAGCGAAGGCAGCAGCACCGGCATTCTGCCGTCATATCTGCTCCCAGGTATTCCCCTCCCCGTGCTGGCTGGGTTCCCCTCTACTCCTGGGCTGGGTGGGGGTGGTTCAGGTACAACTGTGGTCTCCAACAGCCCCTCCCAAATTTCCCATGCCCACTGGGTCAGGGGAAACACTGCCAATTTTTTTTCGGCACCGGGGGGGGGGGGGGGTCAGTCAACAATTTCTAGCCTGAAAAAGGCCTCTTCCAGATTTGCCACGCCCACTGGGGCGGGGGAAACGGTGCCGAAGTTCTTTCGGCAGCGTGGGAGGGGTCTATTGGCAGTTTCTAGGCTGAAAAAGGCCTCGTCATTGGTCCCACACCCACTGGGGCAGGGTAAACACCGCGGAATTGTTTTGACAGCGGCTGTCACCGAACAATAGTCCCAACGGCAGCAAAACACACACGCGGCATTCCATCAAGATCCATGCCAAAGGATGCACGTGCCGGAGTCGGCAGTGCCAGCTCCACTACGAATGCTGGCACTGCTGCCTCGGGCGTGGCCAGCGGCAAGCCGGTTCTGACGCGGGACGAATCCCCGTCTAGTCCAAGCTTGCCAGCACGTGGCCTACGCGAGCTCCGTGAGCAGCAGGCTCAGCAGGTTGAACAAACGGCCAAGAAAATGACTGATCTGTTCAAGCAATTTTGGGATGTAGTCTAGCCACAACAGCAACAGCAGCAGTAGCAACAGCGACAGCAGGAGCAGCAGCAACAACAACAACAGTAGCAGGAGCAGCAGCGACAGCAGTTGGAGCAGCAGCAACAGCTACTCCGCAACGCTGTACGCAAGGGCAAGATGACTGTCGAGAGTGCCGTTGCAGCTGACGTCGATGCAGCTCTAGGAGCATTCGATGTTGAACCGTCAAAAAACCTTCCCGAGTTGGACTCAGACGCTAGTGACGAGGAAGGCATGCTACGCGTGCGTCTCACACAGCTGGAAAAACGTCGCCGGACCCGCTCGGCTTGCCGATCAGCTCCGAGCGGCGGTGCAGGCCCAAGCGACACATTGAGGGTCACCACGGACCCAGCCTCCTTAGAGGACCAGCTACTCCACTTGAGCCTCAGATTGCACGAAGATCCCCTGTCTCTGTCACTCAAGCAAGCCGTCCCTACAGCCGTGCGGACGTCGAAGCCTCCCAAGTGGTTCAAGACGGACCCTCCCGCCTACTGGTAGGAGGACAGCTACACCACCTAGGAGCCACATTTCTGTATGTGGGCAGTCAACGAGGGGGTGTATCCACTTCACACCAGCCCGTATTAGACTGCGGACCCCCAACAGACAACAACCACCGGTCGAGCTGCCTATGGTTTCCTTAAGGCTGTCCCGGAGGAGTACTCCCTCGACTTTGAACCCTTCCTCGACGATCCTGGCACCGGTAGTGGGGCGGATCCCCGTGGTGCCTGGAAGCTAGCAACCACCCTTTTCGAAGGCACGACCATGGCCACCACCTCACAGCGCCTCTCGGACTTCAACTCTCTGTGCCAGGGTGCACATGAGACTCCGGCCGACTACTGGCAGCGGTCGATGCGGCTGTAGAGGGCCCTTGGGAAGAATGGGCCAGGGCAACTCATGGTGTTCAACAACATCCGGCTCGGTGTTGGGCGCAATTACGTAATAGCCTTTGACAACTTCAGCCTATAAAGTCTTCAGGAGATGGTTGACAGAAGCTTGTTGCTGTCCTGGGCCACTGAGCACCTTCCACATGTGGCAGGAGTTGGAGCAGCGAATGACGCTCGTCATGGTGCGGCAGCCGCAGCCGTCACAACATGCCAGGCAGCATGCATTATGCCTCCCTCATCGCGCCAGTCATTGTAGCCGGCAGCGGCCACGACAGCAGCAAGTGGTACAGCTGCCGAAGCCGAGGGGAAAAAGGGCAGGAGCAACAGTCAGGGAGGCAAGGAGGACAAGGGACAGGAGACTCCAAAGGCAACTCAGGGACGACAGTTGGAGTTCTACAACTGCAGGGGAGTACACCGCTACACTGAGTGTAAGCTTCCCAAAAACTGGACAAAAATTACGCAAGACCTATAGAAGGCATTTGAATAGCATGAGCAAGCATCCGCGCACTCCATAGCAGCGACCAAAGTGGCACCCACACTAGCAGCGGATGCAGCCGCTGATGATGCCGGCAACCTATTACCTCTAGAGCAGCAGATCGCGACGCAGGCCTGTGACATTGCCGAGCTTCGCCAACTCCTACGACTCCACAACTCAGGGAGGTGCGAGTGCTTTGACTGAGCGGAGGGGTCTCACCATTGGGTTTGTCGAGTCGGTGTTGTGCAGTTGGGATGGTGGCGGTGGAGCACAGTGTGCTATTGAGTCTGTAGCGTTGTTTGTTGCACGTGATGATGCTGGTTTGTCCGCTGTCTTTGCCGCAGCCTGCACAAGTCACAATGACTTGTCATGGCTTGATGCATTGCACGCACGTGTCGCCTCTACAGCTCAGCAGCCATCTGCCAAGCAACCCGTGTCTACTGCATGCACTGTCGAACGTTGTTCTGTCACCTTACCTAAGCGTGTGACAGATGCCACCTGGATCCTAGATTCAGGTGCCACCCATCACATGGCATGTCGTCACTGTGATTTTGTTGTTCTTGGTCCTGTTGGCTCTATGCGTTCTGTGCGGACAACTGCTTGGCATGAGGTGCCTGTCCAGGGTGAGGGTATGGTGCAATTCCATGGATAGTCAGGGCCTTTCTACATCTCTAACGTGCTGTATGTGCCTGATCTAGAACTCAGCCTGTTGTCTGGACATGCGTGCACGCGGATGGGTCTCAGCGTCGCATTCCCTGTTGAGGATGCCACTGTCTCTTTCTGTGCAACCGTTGAAGTAGTGCTTCATGGCAAGGCGGTTGGAGACTTGTACCACGTCTCCGACTGCCCCGCGTCCTCCCCCGTCACAACATCCCCTGCTACGCGGGTGTTCCTGACGGGCACTTTGTCGCCTGAACACCAGCGCCTACTTCATAGACGCCTATGTCATGTCCATCTGGATGCTGTTGATCATTTGATTCACACACAACCTGCGCTCAGTCCTGATGCGGCGTCCTTCGAGACACCGCCTGAAACCGATTGCCTGCAATGCGCTCAAGGTGAAATGCACCGGGCCACGTACCCTCTGTCCAACTCACGGGCTCTAAAGCCCCTCGAGTTGGTTCACTTTGATCTCCTGGGACCCCTCTCCATGGAGTTCCAAGATGACGGAGTGCGATACGTCCTGACGATTACGGACGACTTCACTCGCATGCGGTGGATCTTCAGCTTGCGCTTGAAAAGAGATGTTGCACTCGTTGTGTGCACGTGGCTTGTTATGGCCGAACGCCAGTCCGGCCATGCCCTCCAAAACTTCCATTCTGATCGGGGTGCTAAATTCATGGGAGATCTACACCGGTACTTCGCCGAAGTGTGGGTAGTGTTTCATAACCTCTCCGCCCCCGCCACTCCCCAGCAAAATCACTTGTCTGAGCGCTGGAACCACACCATGGAGGATGCGGTTCACTCAACCCGGGTGGATAGCAGCATGTTGGAAGAATTTGCATTTGAGGGCATGGCATACATGACATGGGTGTGGAACCGGATCCCTCATGGCCCCCTCTCCAACAGACACACCTAGTACCAACTGTGGTACGTGTTATAGGAGCCGCCGGTCAAGGCGGTGAATACATCATGATGCTGATGTCAAATGCATGTTTTAATGCTCCCATTGTGTTCTACATAAAAAACCGTGTGAAATCGACCCAAGAACCGGGTTATTCGGTGCAGGGATGAGAAAGATACAGAAGTGCAAAGGTGGGAGGCGCACACCCAAGAAACAGGAGACGGACCGGTTCGACCTCGAGCACGACGGAACGACTTTCTCGCCCACTGGAGCCGATGCGCCCCAAGATGAATGTTTAGCCAATAAGGCAAGGTTCATTGGGGTCCATGGGCGCTTCAGGATGGCGGCTGGAGCTGCATTCGCAAGAAAGGGCACTTTAGTGGCCATGACCTCCGCTGGCGGTGCTCCCAGCAGCCGTCACGCGTGGAGCACTCAAACGGCCACAACTTAGCCGTTTCTTCATAGATTGAGGCGTTCCTTGGTGCGTTGGAAAGCTCATGACGCGTAATGCATAATGCATGTATTATTTGTATGGATGCAGTTTAGTAGAGGGCTTTGGAGCGCTGAGGAGCTTTCGGCTGGCTCATAGGGGCTAGTTCATAAGGAAGCCTAGGGATTATTCTAGGCATGCCAATTTGACCCAGAGACTTTGTACATTGCCTTGTATTGATCTATCAAATCTAAGGCTTATATCCTTGCCCAACTCTCTTTGTTCTCCAAGCAACGCCTTGCACACGTCCATTCCATCCTACAAGTCTTCCGTAGCCCACCTTGGTACAAACATCGCCGGGAGAGTAGCACGGCAGGAACCTCGATCACTAACAGCGGTCTTGCTACTAGGAGAGGGTCGTGCGACATCTCAAGGGTTGTCCCACACACCAAGGGTTTGAGGGTGGGAGGTTTATCCCAAGGGTTTGGCGTGTGACCATCACGTC
>SZWC01012984.1:43118-53351 GCA_023375785.1 Penium margaritaceum
GAGAGAGAGAGAGAGAGAGAGAGAGAGAGAGAGAGAATGAATTGATTATCAAAGATCTATGTCTTGAAGAAACAAATTATGAGCTATGGCACAGAACAATAATAGTAGACAGATGAACGATGCAATAGAATTATGCATCAAGCAATATCTGGCATACATAAAGAAGAATTGTGACGTCTTATTGATTGGTGGTTCAGTACATGTGGTTCCTTAGAACAGTCCGGAGTATATAGGGGGATAGGGAGGCATTGTCGACACAATACAGTGTCAGAGATCTGGATTGTTGTTTTTACCAATTAAGAATAAAATGCAGGTTGTCCTCTCGCAATTCAGAATTGAAAGCAGAAGGAGGAAAAACAGGGTCCAATCAAATTTCTATTGCAACTCCCCGGATTGAGAAAAGGGTTCTTTTTTTACAATTGTTACCAAACTTGCTATAGGACACGTTTGGGTTGTTAGTTCTTGTCCAGTGGCTGTGCGATTCAAATGCACAACCAGTGTGTTTGTTTGGCTTCCTCTTTTTTCCCAACTACAACTTGATTGTGCCTCTAATTCTAAAAAAATCACATGAAAGGGACAAGAGTGGTCCAATGTCCTCTTTGATCGTATGTCGTTGATCTGATTTTGTCAACATCCACATTTTCCATGAAATCAACGCAAAAGAGGAGTAAAATAGAGAATTAATTCACTTGGGTATTGATCAAAATCTTTCTGGTAAAAAACCCTACATAAATTAGTCTTCATCCTCCTTCGTAGATGGCTAAGGGACAACAAAGATGAAAAAAGGGCCTTACGCTATGTAACAGATAGATCCATTAGTGAGGGTGACTCAGTCTTCTCTGGTTTATTGCTCCACGTGCTTACTTGACGTGATTACTCGCAAGCACTTCGTAGCGGCTTTTTGTTTGAACTTATCACCTTTGTGTGATGCTTTCATAGCAAACTAGTAAGAATATGAAAGGTGCACAATCGCGCACTCAGTGTATGATAAGTGTAATTTTCAAGGTAAATCAAGCACACTAGCTCATATGCAATATGCCTTGCACTGGGGAGGGGGGGTTTCAGGGACGGAATGATACCATCTTAACTACCGATAGCAGGTACTGAGTGTGTCGCGTTGTCAACAGTTCAAACAGGAATTGATGGTCTTCATCCACGGCACCGTCAACCATTGTGAAAGCTTCGTACAAGTCTCCATAATTAGGTCGGATCGACGTAGTTTTATGTGATCAATACTAAAAGGGCGATGAGAAGACGTAGGAAAGTCATAGGCCAACCAAGAAAATTACATGTAATCTACTATCATGAGTCGATATAAGAAAAAACCAATTTCGTAGATGGTTCTAGATCTTAAGTTTGAATTTTATATCTTATTGTTAAGGTGAATTTACATACATAGAGAGAGAGAGAGAGAGAGAGAGAGAGAGAGAGAGAGAGAGAGAGAGAGAGAGAGAGAGAGAGAGAGAGAGAGAGAGAGAGAGAGAGAGAGAGAGAGAGAGAGAGAGAAAGGGAAGGGGATAGGGAGAGGGGAAGAGAGATGGGGAGATAAAGAGGGAAAGAGGAGCAAAATGCAGAAAGTGATCTTATAGAAGATAGAGAGATAGATTGTAAGGGAGAGGAGAGGGACACGGATTTTCTACATGGCACTATTAGGATACACTCATTTTGTAGTGCATTAACATGGTGTAAGTGCACCATTGAAATGCACTAGAATACCAATGCATCAACATGCTACCATTGGACATATATGGACGATGGGGATTATGCTTGATTGTGGTGCAAGCCAGGGTTTTTCTGGCATGAAATGTTCTCCAAATTGGGACCTTCCGCGCATGAGCACGAAGTAAATCCGTAACCTGGTGACAACATGATGAAGGTGGGGTACCTGGCCCGTGCTCTCTCGATTTCTATGAGAAAGCTTCACACAACGACTGTACACTGGGTGTGCCCGATGAAAGGTTACAATGTGATCCTCGGTCGTGACGTCTTCCACAAGTACGTCGGTGTCGTCAACTGGGAGGCGCGTACCATCTCAATCAAGCTCGGATGGGGGGAGTATCCCTTGCCAACATGGTCTGAGGAAGAGGTCACGGAGGAGGAGGTTTATGGAGAGAAATCATTGTAGCAATTGGAATCTCATATGGAGGAATTGACGTCCCTGATGCTAAATTCTTTATGACTCAAACTCGTAATTTTCTTGGTATTTGTGCAAGCCATGGGGAAAATGTTTGACGAACCAGAAGTCATGGCCCTTGCATGGCACGTGGGGTGACTCTTGAGCAGCCACAGGCTAAAGGCAAGTTTTCCGTAGTGCCTGAGGACCTTCGAAAGGTGCATAAAAAACTTGAGGATGTGTTTATTGACACCCTCTCAGTGGATCTGGCACTGAAGTGGCATGTGGACCATCGCATTGACCTTAAATGAGGAACACACTTGCTTGTTCGTGCAACGTGCCGTAGAAGCGACGCGTACCCTACTACCACATGAACTCGTGACAAAATAGTTATAATATATAATGAACTTATGTGTTCACGTTTGAGTGCAGTAAGTTTATAGCTTTGTGTGTACGATTTCTTAATTATCTACAGACCCGTTTGAGCCTTTTCAGGAATAAATTTAAAAGTGCACTTTATTGCACTCCACACATGATCGTGGAGGACGTTTTGTGCCAAAAATAATGATTTTCATACACAACGTTTGGAGTATCAAGCACGTTCTGTGAAATTCTGTTCTGTTTGTGTGTGGTTCATACATATTTTGTTACAATAGTGTGTAAACCCAATAAAATCTGAAAAATCAAACTTGTGTCCAACCCCTAAATAACTTGAGTGCACGATTTAATGTGGCACTAGGGTAGCAACAACAACTCAAGAAGCTGTTGACCGAGATGAAGGAGCACATTTGATCTATACCTGTTTGCTTGTGTAGAAAAATAGTAGGGAGATGGGTATGTTTGTGGAATACCCAACATTTAATAAGTTGACAATGAAGAACTGATTCTCACTTCAACAAGCCAAGGAGTTCTCTGATCATTTATGTGTGGCTTTCTTCTGAAAAAAGATCAACCTCCGATTCCAATATCACGGAATCCAAATCGTAAGGAAAGATGTGGAAAAGGCAGCCTTCTACACATGTTGCGGCCACCACGAGCTTTTTGGTCATGCCGTTCAGGTCAAATAGTATGCCAACCACCTTCATGGTGGTAAACATCTTCAGGCCATACATGGATGACTTTGTGGTGGTGTACGTTTTGACGATCTCTTTGTGTACATCAAGTTGGTAGAGGAGCATGAGGGGCATGTGAGGAAGGTGCTCAACATCGCGAGGAAGGAGAACTTTTCTCCAAGCTCTCTAAGAATAATTTTGTACTTTTAAAAGTTATAATAAATTTGTTACATAATTAGCGCTGGAAAGATTCCCATGTGACCCTCCAAGGTTTCGGCTATGCAAGAGTGTCCGAAGTTGCGCAATGTACATAAATTACAAGTGTTCCATGGATTCTACAACTAGTGTCATAGGTTCATCCTTGTCTATGCGGAAATGTCAGTGACATTAGTTGATCTCACTCATAAGGATGATGAGTGGAGTTGCGAAGTCAGCGGGCAACAACCTTTGAGGATCTCGAAAGGGCTTTGACCAAAGCTTTGGCCATACACCTGGACGACATTGGTCCAGCGTTTAAAATGATGATGGATGCATCGGGCCTAACCATGAGTGGAGCGGTCACTTCTCTGACAAGATGTTGGAGACACTGACTTGCCTCTTTTGGTGACCCAATATCTCGTCCGAGGAGGCCGCATAATACCATAATTGTGACTTCTGCCAATGCCGCAAGGCACTGAGGACAAAGTTCTTGGGTTTCTTCCAACCCTTGTGTATCCGAGAGCATTCGTGGTAGGACATCTCGGAACGATTCATCATTGGCTTGCCTGAGACAACAATAGGTCACAATACAGTGGTGGTCATTGTTGATTGATTAAGCTATTTATCACATTCGATCAAGATGCATGACACATGGAGCATAAACGGTACAATCAACTCTTCCTTGAACACATGGTGTGCCTCCATACTATGCCACGGTCCATTGTGAGTGACCATAACCTACGCTTTTTCAGCAAACTTTTGCGATGAATCATGGGTCAGTATGAGGGTATGGTGCCTCGTTGACCAGTTTTCATCCACAAAACAATGGACAGAAAGCGAATGAACCATGTGTTGGCATAGCTCCATTATACAGTGTGTAATCTGGATGAGACGATAGGGTATCAGCAGCTGCTGGTTGTTGAACTAGCATACAACTCTACCACATGTGCCTCCACTGGCAAAGCACATTCAAGGTGTTGATTAACACGGTGACCGCGACACCCCTCACCATGCACATTGCAAGCAACTTGTTCACGGTTGACACCACCAGCAAGCATGGGTAAAGGCGCAAGAGCAGCAAAATGTGTAAGCAGACAACCGACACACATGTGAGATGCTCAAGGTCAGTAGTCGTGTGCTTCTCAACAGCATGCTCATCAAGTTACACGGGGTCCATTGAGACAATTCAAAACAATGGTGGGTTGGTTCGCTCGAGGTGCTCGAAATGTAGACACTTGTGGTGGTGCCATTGGCTCTTCCCTTCCCATGCTGCTCTGCAATGTGTTCCCCATCTTCGAGCATCAGCTCTCCAGTGATCTGGCCAAGATATTTACTAGCTGTTGTTTTGAGCCTCCCCCTCTGGTGATCATCAAGGATGAGCAAGAGGTTGAGGTGGAGGCCATCCTTGACCACCATCAAAGTGACCAAGGATGGGAGTACGTAGTGAAGTGGAGGGACTATGATGTGGCCCATTACTCATGGGAGCCTGCCTGCAGCATTGACATTGCCATCTTCCGGAAGTACCGATAGCAAACTGAGATTTCTCGCTCCTAAAGAGAGAGGAAAATCTATATCAGACTGGTAACGACAATGATTATATCTGAATTATTTCTTAAATGTGTAATCTAGGTAAAGATTTGGAATCTCAAGGAAACTTCAGGCAAGAAGTATAAGAAGGGGTTGATCCATGAATGATTGAGGAAGTTATATCGAGCCAAAGGCTAGTGTAACGAGGTGTCCCTGGTTGTTCTGGTATACTCGGGGCTCGTCCAAGTTTCGGGGGCACGCAGGCCTTTTTCCGATTTTCGGAAATCCAGGTTGCAGTCGAGCTCACCTCCTCTCGACCGCCGATGCTAGGAAGAGGAGGAGGAGGAGCGAGCAAATTCGCGCCGACGTGTAATGTACGCCGGTGCAGGGGGGTGTTTTGCTCGTAACTACGAGCGTGCATTCCGAACACGCAACACAAGGCTGCGTGTCACACTTGCGGCAAGTGGCGTGACGGTCACACTACCCGCCAAGGGGTTGTTTTCGACAGACAGCCCTGTCAGCGTGCGCAATCAACGGCGGTAGCAGTTCCATTGACTGCGACTGTGGGATGGTCGTAATTCCATGGTGGCGTGCACATCAACGCGACCGAAGCCACCGTCGGGAGGCGTCGAGCTAACGCGACGGCTCGCCGAGAGACAAGATAGACCTTCGATCTCAACGATCCATGGCAGAGGACTTCTTGCCACAAGCTAGGAGAGCAGTAGGCTAGGGCCAAGACTAGCCTGCCGAACAGAATGAATACCTTGTATTGTGTTCATTGTAATTAACATGAAAACATACAATTTTCTAACTCTGGTTTCCAGACATCTCCAAGTCTATCTTTCCGTTGCGACTGTGCTCTCCACAACACCAAGGCTTAATCTTCAAAGAGAACACACTCCCACATCTGGTATCAGAGCTAGAGCCACGCGTCGAGCGGAAGCACTGCCGGAGCTCACCAAACTTCAAGGAGCAGAGGTACGAACGACGGCGGACATCGCAGCTCATCAAGAGGGAGATTGCTAGACTAGACTTCGAAGCCAACACACGAGCCAACCTCTGGAAATTTGTCCATATTCCAAAACGTCCACACGGTCCGCCATGTGCAGGCGGGAAGCGACGGGTGACTGCCACACATTTTGAAGATGTCAAACTTCATCCCGAACTGCTGAATTGCTGTCAAACATTTTTCAATTGCTGTCAAAATATTGCCAATTTTCTTCTAAACATCTCCAACAACCAAAATTAATCAAGAGCCATGGAGCAGGTCCTGCAGCAGATCGTAGAGAAACTGGGAGTCCTCAAGTTGGACAATGAGCGGCTCACTCGGTAGATGGCTAACCTGTGGGGTGAGACTGACGCTGGACAGGTTCGGGCGGCCCGGTCAAGGAGTCCGCCAAGACCAAAGCAAAAGGCTCCGGAACCGTTCCATCCCTTAGTTAAGGGTGCGAGCATACGGACCTGGTTGTTTGCGATGAACAACTACTTTCAGGCTCTGGATCACCCTCCAAAGGACGATGCTATGCGCGTGTCATTCACAATGACAGTGCTACATGGAGCAATATTGGAGTGGTGGAGGCAGCTGAATATGCTGGCCACTCAAGATAGAGGTGGGAAAACAACTGTGCAACATGCCGTGTTGTGGCAGCCGGGCATGGGACCGGCTGAAGCTCGCGTGCCGACAACATGGGAATAGTTTGAGCAGGCCATCAGAGATCGGTTCGATCTTGTGAACGCCTCCATGGTCGCACGCAACAGATCGGCTTAATCTAGGAGTACACACGTCGATTCTTGGCGTTGTGCTTGGAGATTGACAATATGAGTGAGCCAGAGATGGCAGACAAGTACTATGATGATTTGAAGGTGGAAATTCAGTGCACGCTGTAATTGAGTGGAATCACGGAGTTCCAGGTAATGGTGGACTGTTGAGCGCATTGACGCGCTACGCTACCATCGAGGGATTTTTTGTGAGAAGCAGGAGAATTTACAGCGTCGAGCACAACACCAACAAGCTAATCCTATGGAGATCGATGCAGTCCAAGGAGGCCACCAGCAAAGCAAGTCGCGTGGAGGGAACTGTTGGATCTGTAGAGAGCCTAGACACCACAAGAAGGACTACAAGAAGGAGCAGTAGGGAAATGGCAACCAACAATGAGTGGCGGACGGCCAACTGCTGGGAAAGCTTTGTCGGCATCAGCGAACACCAGTCCAAAACGTCCTTTGACAACTAAGGAGTTGCCGAGTGTATTGCTACGGAGGGGAGGAAGCGGGAGCGTTTCGGGAATCCTCCCAAAAGCTGAAATCTCATCAGCTGGTTTTGTGGATGGTGAGGGGTGCCATTCTTGCCGGCAGATTAAAGCATTGCAAAATTGCGGCACGTCGTACTCATTCTTGAACGACGAGCTCGCGGAAAGGCTGAGGCTTGCACGAGTACCTGGGAAACCAATGAAGGCCAAATTGGTGCAAGGGGAGCGTAAGTGCAGAAGACCTATGAAGCCTTTAAGGGTGCGTCTGGGCAAGCTGTTGTGAGAGGTAAGCTTTTGCACGTACTTGATGGATGCCTACGACGCCATTTTGAGTCATGACTGGCTGCACCGATGGAATCCTCCTGTGGATTGGATAAAAGTGGAGTAATATGGAGAGCAAACTATTTTTCCATTATGGGCTGAGGAGAAGGACTCCAGGACAGGCAAGGTGCCACAGTTGAGTTACGTGTAGCTCAAGCGGTGTCAGCACAAGGGGGACCAAGTGTACCTCGTGTGAGTGTGGTAGACAGAAGCAACTCAAGAGGTGGAAGTGTTGGCAGTAGACACAAAGCAACAAGAGGGAGAGTAGTAAAACGTACCAGCAGCAGAGCTGTTAGAAGGCATTAAGGGAGTATTGGACACCTATGGTGACGTGTTTCCTGCTCAACTGCCAAAGGGTTTACCACCAAAGCGAGACATCGACCACAAAATTGAGCTGGTTTTGGGAGCAACTCCAATAGTTCAGGTTGCTTATCGCATGAGCGACAATGAGCTCGGCAAGCTGAAGAAGTAGTTGGAGGAGTTGATGGAGTAGAGGTTCATCAGACCGTTGGTGTCACCCTATGCTACACCAGTCTTCTTTCTGAAGAAGAAGACATGGGAGCTGCGAATGTGTGTGGACTAGCTCGCACTGAACAACGTAACGATCAAGAACTGGTACCCGTTACCAAGGGTCGAGGAGCTGTTTGACCAGCTGAGGGGAGCGTAGTACTTTAGCAAGATTGACTTGCATTTGGGGTATCACCAGTTCCGGATTGCAGAGTAGGATGTGGAAAAGACGGCGTTTCATACATGGTACATCCATTTTGAGTACCTCATGATGTCATTTGGATTGACCAACACTCCTGTAATGTTCATGAGCCTCATGAACAGGATCTTCCACCCTCATCTGGAGCAATTTGTGGTGGTGTTCCTTGACGACATCCTCATCTACTCTTGGACCTTGGAAGAGCATCAGCAACACCTTTGGCAGGTGCTGAACATTGTTAAAAAACACAAGCGGTTTGCGAAGCTCTCCAAGTGTGAGTTTGAGAAGCGGGAGGTGGAGTTCCTTGGGTACATAATGAGCGGCAAGGGTCTCCGCATGGACCCAAAGAAGGTAGAATCAGTGAAGTACTGGGCGCCACCAAAGTGCGTGCGTTACATCCAGGTCTTTCCAGGGTTTGTCAACTACTATTGGAAATTCATCTGGGGGTACGCAGAGAAGGGTGCGCCGCTGACCTAGCTGCTACAGAAGGATCACCTGTGGGAATGGGACAAGAAGGAGAAAAAGAACTTTGAGGAGCTCAAGGTTGCAATGTGTAACACTCCGGTCCAGGTGCATCCGAATTCATCCAAAGAGTACCTCATGGTGACGGACGCAAGCGACTATGCCATTGGGGCGGTGCTGATGCAGGATCACGGGAAGGGGCAGCAACCGATTGCGTGCGTATTGCGTAATTTGCGAGGTGCGGAGCTGAACTACGCAATCCATAAGAAGGAAATGTTGGCAGTGATCCAGGCCTTCAAGCATTGGAGGTGCTACCTCAAGTCACGGCGCTGCGTGTTCTTTACGGAACATTATGCCCTGAATTACTTGAAGAAGTAGCCAAACCTCAGTCGTCGAAAGACTCACAAGATGGAATTCTTGGAAGGAAGTTATGACTACGTGATCTAGTACAAGCCTGGGAAGGTAAATCCAACAGATCTTCTATTGAGGAGGCCTCACTTGAGCCTCAATGCCATCTCAAATCTAATGGGATCTCTATTCATGCAGGGAAACAACACGGTGTTGGTGGTGGGAGACCGGTTCTCCAAGATGGCACACATCATCGCATGTCTTGACAGCATCACAGCTGCTGGGACAGCTCAACTCCTCATCAGTCATGTCATCAAGCTGCATGGAGTGATGTAGTCGGTGGTCTCAGATCGCGATCCACACTTCACTTTGCGCTTCTTGAGAGATCTCATGGAGAACCTGGGCAGGCAGGTGTAGCTAACCACAACATACCACCCACAGAGTGATGGGAAGATGGTGCACACAAACCAGACTTTGGAGCAGCTACTGCGAAGCATGGTCCCACTAGATGGAGAGGATTGGGAGGAGAATCTTAGAGTGGTGGAGTTCGCCTACAACTCAGCGGTGTCAGCATCGATAGGAAAGTCGCTGTTTGAGGTGGTCTGTGGCCACCATTCACTGAGCTTAGCCCCGCTTGCTATGGTAACTTCTTTTTCCGACTATGTAGTAGATTGCTGATGGATTTGCTGCCACTTAGGACATGGTGCGACAACGGTTGTTTAAGGCACAAAAGTGACAGAAGCAGCACGATGATAAGCATCGCTCTCCAGAGGATTTCCAAGTGGTAGATCAGGTGATGCTAAACTCTGCTAATCTGCAGGTGATGGGAGTTGGGAGTCCCAAGCTGAAGCCGCGATGGACGAGTCCGTTCAGCATTCTTGGGAATTCGGTCAGCTGTATCTTACAGGTTGAAGCTGCCATCTCACTATACCATCCATCCGGTATTCCACATCTCCCTGCTTTGTGCCTATCACGACCCCAATACCTTCTTCTAGGGCCGTGGGACAACTCCACCTCCTACTGTCCAGGTTGAGGGTAGTGAAGAATTTGAGGTGGAGAAGATTCTTGCAGACCGCCAGAGGGGACGTCGGCACTAGTTTCTGGTGCAGTAGAAGAGGTATCCAGTGGAGCACAACTCTTAGGAGCGAGAGGCCAACTTCCATGTAAGGGGTACCGACACTATTATTCAGGATTATCTCAGGTATGCCGGGACGTCGTGCCTCCGGCGGGGGGGGGGGGGGGGGGGGGGGGGGGGGGGGG
>SZWC01012984.1:53451-71945 GCA_023375785.1 Penium margaritaceum
GGGGGGGGGGGGGGGGGGGAGGGGTTGAATATAATGAGGTGTCCTTGGTTATTCTGGCATACTCGGGGCTCGTCCAGGTTTCGGGGGCACACAGGCGTTTTTTCGATTTTGGGAAATCCAGGTCGTGATCGAGCTCACCTCCGCTCGATTGCCGATGCGAGGACAAGGAGGAGGGGGGACGAGAAAATTCGTGCCGGCGTGTTGTGTACGCCGGCGCAGGGGGGTGTTTCACTTGCAACTGCGAGCATGCATTCCGAACATGCAACGCAAGGTTGCCTGTCACACTCGCGTTGAGTGGCATGACAGTCACGCTACCCGCCAAGGTGCTGTTTTTGACGGACGGCCCCGATAGTGTGCGCGGTCAATGGCGGTAGCAGTTATGTTGACTACGTCCATGGGACGGTCGCAGTTCCACGGTGGCATGCACATCAAGGGGACCGCACCCACCATCGGGAGGCGTTGAGCTAACGTGGTGGCTCGCCGAGAGAAAAGACAGACCGTCGATCTCAACGATCGATGACTGAGGACTTCTCCCATTATCCATTGGGTGCAGGTAGGACACCAGAGACATGTGCAAGGAGGGCACAGGATTCAGTGCAAGTAGCTTGTTGTAGCAAGCTAGGAGAGTAGTAGGCTAGGGCCAGGACTAGCCTACCGAACAGTATGAATACCTTTTACTGTGTTCATTGTAATTGACAAATAACCCTGTGATTATTAGGCTCTGGTTTCCAGACATCTCCAAGTCTATCTTTCTGCTGCGACTGTCCTCTCCACGACACCAAGGCTTAATCTTCAGAGAGTTCACACTCTCACAACTGGACATGCGAAGAGGAAAACCGGTGATGGGAATTTATTCCCAAGAACCAAGGCTCGATCTGCCGAAGACTCAACGAGGCCGAAACACACCTTGAGGCACATTTGATCTATGAAGAAAGGATCACTAAAGACCAAGGGCCATTGAAAGTGACCCTACTATGCGTTAATGCAAGCTAGGGCGCTTCGGGTGGTTGTCACCACTGCTAGTGGTGCTGCCGACGGCAGGTTGCCATAGTTCATGGAAACAACCATATCTTGGCTATTCATCTGTTGAATGATGCAATTCTTGATGTGTTTAAAAGACAAGACAAAGAGCTACGTGATGTTAAGGCTAATGACGCGCACCTGCAACTCGTATGGAATCACAAATGGCCCGACGATCCTAGATCGCCTAAGATGTGTCAGCATCTACATAGTCTTCTATATTCACACTTAAATAACAAGTTTTGTCTACTCCCAATTTGTGTAGGATTGTATTGGGCTGTGCTCACTAAATACAATCCTACGCTTTCACATATTTTGAAAGGCTTACACAGGACTGCCTTTGTTCACTTTTGCCCGCTAGGTTGTGCTTGCATCATGTAATTGTAGCTAGCACACTGCGGCTAGCTTACAACGGGCTACATGGCACCACTTGGGTGGTCAAGCTATCAACCACTTAAGTTTGCATACAGCTTTGCGACCTCGACATTTGTATGCCACATGATTTTGAGGTGGTTAATTGCAAATACCAATGACTCCGGCAGGATTGCTGATTTCAAGCAATGTAACATATGTTTGTGTGTAATAACGACACTTTTGCAGTATTTGGAAGTAAACCCATCAGACGCTAGTGAAGAATCAAGTTACGATGAAGCGAGTTGTTGTTAGGTGTTGGACATACACCAAGGACAATGATTGCATCCTATTGTGATTTGCGATCTTCAAGCTGCAAGGACAAAATTTTGCAAACCTCAAACCTAAATGGTCGAGTTTGTTCATCATCGAGGAAATGCAAATACGTGTCATCGCCAGGCTTCGTTTACATAAAAGCATGGTTATCCACTCAGTGTTCCACATCAGATGCCTAAGAGCCTACTAAGGCCCGGTTGAGTACTTCCTTATTAGAGACATTCCTCTGCCATCACCCTTGGAAGCACACGAGGCCATGGAGTACGAGATTGAAGACAGTCTTGGTCAACAACAAGGAAAAATGATGAATTTCCTCGTCAAGGGGGATTGCCAAGACACATTGCATAGCCTTTGGGAGCCCTTTGACTACCTACAAGATGTCGACCAATAGTTCGACAATTATTTTGGCTGTCATTCACACATGCCCTAAATGCCGTGGGACATCGCGTATAAAATTGTGGGAGATAGTGTCACGTCCTTGGCATTTAGGAGTTCCTAAACTTTCCTCCAACGTGTAGTGGGCATTTTACCTAGCTGCACAGATCCCTAGTGTTTCGTTCCATAAGGTTTCAACGATTTTGATTGCATTTCCTGAAGTGTCAAGATGTAGCGTACGAGCCATTTTTAGGATAAAAATGGCGTTTAAATATAATTCCCAAGTTTCGGCGACTCGAGACCAATATCTCGATGATTCGAGGTACGAATAATAATCTCGGGCTAGAGTGTAGTTCAACTCTAGCCCAGATTCGGTCCATATACTGGATTTAGACAAGAGGAGTGCCACGACGGAAGATCCATCGCGTCACTCCTCCTCCACTATAGTTGGTCGCTAGGGTCCTGTTTCCACGTGGCTGTGCCACGTGGAACGATAGGGTTTTTAGGTTGCATGTTTGCAAATGTGCCCTGTGACGACTGTGTCCGTTTTGTCGTGACGCGTCTCAGCCAAAATGGCTTAGGCGGCCAGTCACTCGGTCTCTTTGGACAGACTAATATGAGGGCTTCCGTTTTGGTCCTACAGTTAGTCGCAAAATGGCCAGTGCCGTTACATTGGCACCAGAGCCAGCTTTCGCAAATTACCTCTAAAATCGGTTCCGACCGTCTATTGGATCGAGCTCTAGAGCAACGCCGTCCGTCATTCGTGATGGAGAATAATGTTTTTTTTTTGTCTCTCCGGCCGAATGCCGTCTGTCTTCGAACGTAGCCTGTTCGATTGCCGATAAGCTTCCGTCGAGCTTACTCCCTAGTTGGAAGTGCAAAAAAAAAAAAAAAGGGATGGCCGATGGCCGTGATCAAACGTCGCACGACCAACTGCTGCCTGGCTTCACAACTGGGTCAATGCACCGAGAACCCGTCCGGTGAGGGCTATCGGTCCGCCCGACGAGCAGGCCGATATCCCTCACCGGTCTCACCGGTCGGGCCGATAGCCCTCACCGGTCTCACTGGTCACCTTCCAACCGAGGACAAGGAGACGGAGGAAGATTGGGCCCCCACCCCCCTCTCCCCCAGTAGAGGGAATGCTTCAAGCACCGGCTCTGCCAGAGAGGGAGAATGGGAGAGAAACTTCCATTTCCGTCACTTCTCACATGCCGACGGCGCTGATGGAAGGAGAGGGGAGAGTCCTCTATCTCCCTCTCCCATGGCACCGACGGTGCCAAGGAGAAAGAGAGGGACGTGGTCCCCCTCTCCCCCTCATTCGTGGCGTCGAACACGCCAAGGGGGAGGAGAGGGGCAGGCCCCCTTCGTCCATGACGTAAACGACACTAAGGGGGAAAAGAGGCGAGCCCCTCCCTCTTCCCCTCCGCCATGGCGCCGAATGCGCTGAGGGGGAGGAAAGGGGCGAGCCCCCTCTCCCCTTCGTCCACTACGCCGACAGCGCCGAGGGGTGAGAGGAGGGACGAGCCCCCCTCCCCCCCTCTTCCCCTCCGCCATGGCGCCGACGGCGCCATTGGGAAGGAGAGGAGACATTTCCATTCCCTCCCCCCTCCTCACATGGCCGACGGCCTAAGGAAGGAGGAGTTCAGGCCTCCCCTCCCTCAGAGGACCGACAGTCCAAGGGGGAGGTGAGGAGGCGACCTCCCCCTCCCTCCTTCCCCCCTCTCTCTGTCAAGGGGCGAAAGCCCTAGGAGGAAGGAGGCAATGAAGCTTCCTCCCTCCTCCTCTCCACCTCAGGTCATGGCCCTGCTTTCACGCTGAACGTGGGTCTAGTAAATTCAATCTCTACCTCGAAGACGTGCGTAAGTAGCGCATGTTGGACATAGGGCAATCAGGCTCAGTTTCATGTCCACACGAGCAAGTTCCAAGAGACTATCAGATTTCTGCTCCGATCATCAATGCCATTTCACCATTGGAAAGATCAGGTGGAAATGTGTCTACTGTCCAAGTTTCAGGCCGATCCAACAGTCGGATTGGGAGATGTGAATTTTTGAAGTTTCTGGGTCATGGACCGCCGATGTCTGGGTGACCATGGGTGACGGCTCCATGCCTTAAGCCTGAGAAAAGAAAATGGTAAGAGGTCCAGGCTCAAGACCTGATGGGAGAAATATCAAAAAGGGTCCTTGGTCTTAGGATTGCCTTGTCAGAGTGTGCTGACTAGGATAAAAGTACCTCTTCTTACTTTTTAGGTGAGGTGAGATCCTTGTGTGCTAGCCATGGACACATGGCGAATCTCTATGGCATTGTGTGTTATGTGACCACTAAGAGTGAGCTATGAGAGCATTATCTAGCTCTCTAGGTTGTGTGTGACTGGTCAGCCTGATTGCTAGGCTGATTTCCTCTCTTGTGTGAGATTGTGGACTCTAGTGTGTGAGCCTTAGTCTCCATGGCTAAGTGGTGTCGTTTATGAGAGTGTTGACTTGCCCAAGCTCTAGCTCTATATGTACTCCATCATTTTGAGTGATTCAACAACCATTCTTCAGCACAACTGATGCCCTTTCAGTCCCACATGCTCGCTGCTCCAAGGCTCCCTCTCTCCTCCAGCTTCAACATCTGGTATCAGAGCGAAGTTTTGTCTGTTTCGACCAGAGCAGGCCGTCACTTTGAAAGTGACGGGTCAGGGTCCANAGTGGTGTCGTTTATGAGAGTGTTGACTTGCCCAAGCTCTAGCTCTATATGTACTCCATCATTTTGAGTGATTCAACAACCATTCTTCAGCACAACTGATGCCCTTTCAGTCCCACATGCTCGCTGCTCCAAGGCTCCCTCTCTCCTCCAGCTTCAACATCTGGTATCAGAGCGAAGTTTTGTCTGTTTCGACCAGAGCAGGCCGTCACTTTGAAAGTGACGGGTCAGGGTCCAAATTTGACCAAATTTGACAGTCAATAACTAGATCTTCAAGTTTGCGAGACAACGAGCCCAAGATCGCAAAGATCCAATGGTCGAATTGAGAGTTATAGTCTCAATGAGGTCGGTCAGGGCTACACTCTTCTCTATGAGTAAGACTGTCGCCTTATAATGACCATAACTTTCTGGTTTATGTGTCAAATTAAAAAAGTGGCACATGCGAATCATAGTATTTTTCTTAAGCTTTCCATTGGTAGAAAATATTTGCATTCCATCGATTCGTTTGGGAGAAATGCCATTTACAAGCTGGCTGATCTGAGTTAGAGTAGGAGCATAAGCATACCCTGTTTTCAAGAGGGCATATCTTTCAAAATCCCTTGTTGATGATCCTGTTTTATGGGTCGATCCGACAGGTTTTGAGCTGAATTTTGCAGTGGTGAGTTCACTTTTTTCCAAATTCCCAGTCTGTTGGCATCTACCATCCATTTTCTGTCAGACAGATTTCTGGCAGAAGCAGTAGCAGAAGTAGGGGTAGCACCGCCACCAAAGGATAAGGCTTTGCATCACCAAGGCTCAAAATGGTAGCAGCAGCCGTTGTGATAGCAGCCCAGCCTTTGGAGAGGTTGGAGGGACGCGCCAACTTCACGTTTTGGAAGATCCGTACCCGCCTCCTTTTGGAGAAGAGGGGCTTGTGGGAGGTGGTGAGTGGCGACGAGTCAGCTCAAGATCCACAGGCAAAAGGCATTACCGCAGCGTAGGTGGTGGCGAGAAAGACGCCGCAGAAAGGTGCAGCAGATGCAAGTTCATCCATAACTGCAGTAGCGGTGTATGAGGAGTGGAAGAAGAAGGACAGGCAGGCCTATAGGCTGCTTGTCAACACCATCTCCAACCCGCATCTTCAGTACGTGAGTGACAAGGCTACTGCAAAGGAGGGGTGGGACGCATTGTGTAAGGAGTATGAGAGATAGGACCCTGCATTCCTCATGCTTTTAGAGGAGAAGATGATGACGTTGAAAATAGAGGGTGGTGAAGAGATGGAGGCGTACTTGGACAGGGCAAAGGAGTTGGCAAAGTAGCTGAAAGCGGCCGGCAACCCTGTGGAAGAGACGTGCTTCATCCTCCTCTTGCTGAGGGGACTCCCAACGAGCTATGACACGGTGCGAAGGACGTTGGAGTGTCAGCCAACTCTCGACCTGGACTTCATCTGCACACACTTCATGCAGGTGGAACTGCGCCGTAATGTAGCAAAGCACAATGGCGGCAGTAGTAGTGAAGCAGCGTTTATGGCCATGGGCTAACGCAACCAAGAGCAGCAGTCGTGTGGGCAATAGAGAGGCAAGAAGAAAGGCAAGTGCCACTATTGCCAGAAAGAGGGGCATTACAAGAAAGAGTGTTTCAAGTTCAAAAGGGACCAGAAGGAGTAGTAGCAGTCCTCGCAACAACAGCAGAAGCAGCATCCTCTACAACAGTAGCAGCAGCAGCAGCAGTAGTCACAACAGCGTCAGCAGCAACAGCAGCAGAACCAGACCGGTGTGCGCCACTTTGGCAACATGAACGTGGCCAAGGAGGTGTACGACCGCCTCTTCATGGCAAAGTCCGACATGTCGCAGATGGAGAAGGCAGATGTGGCATGGTATAAGGACTTAGGGTGCACCAAGAGTCTGACGCACCACAAAGAGTGGTTTACGCAGCTACTCTCAATCCCCCCCTCCCCGACCTATTGCTTTGGGTGATGATCGGGTGGTGTATGCTGAGGGGATTGGGATTGTGGAGATGTGGTTGGAGACCCCGCGTGGCATTGAAGTGAGAGTGTTCCATGGCGTGTTGTATATACCTGATGTTGCGTTCAACATTCTCTTAGTGTCCTCCTTTACAAACACAGGACTGCAAGTCGTCTTTGACGACGACTATGGCTACATCCTCGATAGGGAAACTGGAGAGGAGCTGGCCAGGTCAGTGAAGGAAGGTAACATCTACCGCTTGTTTGGGACAACCAAGATCCCGTGTGAGCAGAGTCTTACAGTTGTGGTGTAGGCGACAGATGGCAAAATGTGGCATGCGCGCTACGACCATATTGGCATGCGCGCCTTGCAGCAGCTTCAAACAAAGCACATGGTGCGTGACTTACCCACCATCTCCAACTTTGAGCAGCAGTTGTGCATCGGCTGTTTGAGGGGGAAGTAGCATCGCGAGGCGTTCTCTAGAGCAGGGGAGCGTGCGAAGGAGGTGCTAGAGCTGGTCCACACAAACTTGTGTTGCCCGATGCAGACCCAGAGCTTTGGAGGCTCTAGGTACTTCCTAATGTTTATTGATGACTTCAGCCATTACACTGCTGTGTACTTCCTTGCTTCCAAGGACCAGTGCTTTGATAGGTTCAAGGAATTCAAGGCAATGGCGGAGAACGAGACCGGCAAAAAGATCAAGCCACTACGCAGTGACCGTGGCGGAGAATACCTGAGCAAGGACTTCCAGGACTACCTCACAGTAGCTGGCATCAAGGCGCAGCGCACTGCGCCATACTCGTTGCAATAAAGCAGTGTAGCAGAACAAGCCAATCGAACCATCGTTGAGTCGGCGCGCTCCATGCTGCACGCGACTCGGCTGACCTATGACTTCTGGACCGAAGTTGTGAGCACTGCAGTCTACATCAAGAACCATAGTACAACTAAGGCGCTGGAGCAGATGACGTCGTACGAGGCATGGTTCGGCAAGAAGCAGAGCGTGGGTCATCTTCACGCACTTGGCAGCTTGGCACACATGCACGTGCCGAAGGAGAAGCGGAAGAAGTGGGATGCGAAGAGCACGCAGATGCTGATTATTGGCTATGACGTGGCAAGTAAGGCCTATCGCCTCTACGAGAGGGATACAGGCCACGCCATCATCTCTAGGGATGTCGTTTTCAATGAAAGCAACATCATCTGCGAAGAGGTAGCAGAACCAGCAGCTGACAAAGCAGTGGGAGCAAACACTCTCTCTGACCCCTTCTCTCCTAATCCTTCCTCTACTGTGATAGTCAGAGAACCACTCTACTCTTCCATGTCTGATATAGCAGATACAGCGGCCTCATCGGCAGAAGCACAAGAAGGAGATGTAGCACCACCAGCAGCAGCAGTTGTACCAGCAGCACCATGCCAGCCGCCCACTAACGCTCCAGCACCAGGTTGCAGGTACCCTCTCAGGGTGCGCTACAAGCCTGGTGAGCGCGGCCATTTCTAGATGCTACAGAAACAAGAACAGATGAACGTTGTAGTTGCAACAGATACAGATGAGCCAATATCATACAAGGAGGCCATGGCTGTACCAGATGTAGCAGATTGGGCGTATGCTGTGCAACAGGCGATACAGTCACAGCTAGACAACGGCACGTGGGAGCTGACTGAGCGTCCACCTGGATGCAAGGTGATCAAGTACAAATGGGCGTTCAAGAAGAAGCGGGGAGCAGATGGCAACCTAGAAAAATACAAGGCGAGGCTGGTCGCCAAGGGGTACTCGCAGCAGGAGGGCATCGACTACATAGAAACCTTTGCCCCTGTTGTAAATTTTACCTCTGTGCGTACGCTCCTCTCTTATGCACCACCTGAGGACTTCAAGATTCACCACATGGATGTCAAGACGATATTCTCGAATGGTGACTTGGAGGAGGAAATCTACATGGAGCAGCCGGAGAGGTTTGTCATGGATGGACACAAGCACCTGGTTTACGAGCTGCAGAAGTCATTGTACAGCCTCAAGCAAATGTTGAGTGCTTGGAACCAGAAGTTGGATGCGGCGCTGTAATGCATGGGGTTCGAGCGTAGCGAGTGTGACTACAGTGTCTATCGCTGGCAGCATGGGCATGAGATCCTCATGATCATTGTCTATGTGGATGACATGCTCCTCCTTTCCAACAGCATGTCTGCACTGTAGGAGTTCAAGGAGGCCATAAAAGAGCGCTTCCAGATGTCTGATTTTGGGGAGGCATCATACTTCCTCGGCATCCAGATCACGCGTGACCGCAAATCACGCTCTCTTGCTACAGCAAAGTCGCTACATCAAGGACGTCTTGTAGCGGTTCGGCATGGCAGAGGCCAAACCCATCGGCATGCCATTAGAGACGCGGCAGCACCTCGTGGGGTTTAGTGGAATAGTAGGTGCAGCTGAGCGGCAGAAGTACCAGAGTACCATCGGCAGTCTCATGTACCTGATGGTGGCAACCAGGCCGGACCTCGCACAGGTTGTGAGCGCTGTGAGCCAACACATGGAAAATCCCGGACCTGAGCACCAAAGGACAGTGAAGCGGATCTTCCGCTACCTTGCTGGAACCATCAACATCGACATCACCTACAACGGTAACAACAACAACATCATCGGCAACACAGACGCAGATTGGGCTTCGAACCCGGAGGACGGCAAGTCCATCTCTAAATATGTGTTCCTCATGAATGGCGGTGCAGCAAGCGGCAGGTGGTCGTGGCCAAGCACGAAAGCTGAGTACGTCTCTTTCAGCTTTGGAGCCAAGGAAGTAGTTTGGCTTCAGCGTCTGATGGAGGAGATGAGTGGGAGTGCAGCAGTTCTAGTTTCCATGCGCGTCGACAACCAAAGCGCAATCGCACTCGCCATGAACTTCGAGCACCATGCTCGCACCAAACACATCGGTATCGCCTATCACTTCATCAGGCACATGGTGCAAGAGGGTGTTATCAAGCTGGATTTCACTCCAACCAGCAAGCAGGTCGCTGGTTTTTGCACCAAGCCAGTAAACTATGAGAAGCAGCAGTTTTGCATGAAGGCGTGTGGACTCAGCCTACTCTGACTGTGGCAAAGTAGGAGATTGTTGGACATAGGGCCATCCGGCTCAATTTCAGCTCCATACGAGTAAGTTCCAGGAAACTACCAGATGCCTGATCTGGCTGGAGGCAATTTGTCTACGGTCCAAGTTTCAGACCGATCCAACGGTCAGATTGGGAGATATGAATTTTCAAATTTTTCGGGGTCATGGACCGCCGATGTCTGGGTGACCATGGGTGACGGCTCCATGCCTTAGCCTGAGAAAAACAAAAGTGCAATAGGTCCAGGCTCAAGACCTGATGGGAGAAATATCCAAAAAGGTCCTTGGTCTTAGGATTGCCTTGTCAGATTGTGCTGACTAGGATAAAAGTACCTTTCCTTACTTTTTAGGTGAGGTGAGATCCTTGTGTGCTAGCCATGGACACATGGCGATTCTCCATAGGATTGTGGGTTACGTGACCACTAGGAGTGAGCCATGGGAGCATTCTCTAGCTCTCTAGGTTGTGTGTGACTGGTCAGCCTGATTGCTAGGCCGATGTCCTCTCTTGTGTGAGATTGTGGACTCTAGTGTGTGAGCCTTAGCCTCCATGGCTAAGTGGTGTGGCTTGTAAGAGGGCTGACTTGCCCAAGCTCTAGCTCTATATATACTCCATCATTTTGAGTGATTCAATAACCATTCTTCAGCAGAACTGATGCCCTTTCAGTCCCACATGCTCGCTGCTCCAAGGCTCCCTCCCTCCTCCAGCTCCAACAGCGCAGTGGGTTACCAAGATAGTAGGAACGGCGGAGATGGGGGTTTGATTCCTCGACAGAACATTGAAGGAACTCTTTTTTGTGACGGAGATTTTTCTCCTAAATTGCATGTGTTTTGGACCCAACTAGTTCCAAATATGGTCAAGGATATTTTCTTTTCATTTGGCGACCGTTTTAGGCACCGTACAAAGCATTTTGAAGCTCATACCGAGCTTCAAATTTGCATGAAATGAAAATACCAAAAAGAAACTCCCAGTGCCACTAGCACTAGAGGCGAGGATGATTTCCTCAATTGAACTCCAGATTTGACCTTGTTGGCCGTAAATTCACCACTGTAAAAACAACATGGAGCTCAGTCTACGCTCTACAATGTTTTGAGAAGTTCTCAATCATGGGTTTTGATACAGAAATTTAAAAGGTCTGGTTGAGCTCTTAAAGAAAAACCAAGAGTCCTGGTTCTCATTATGTTGTCCATTCCAAACCACAAAAGGGAGGAAAACTGACAGTTTTCCGTGTTGTGAACGGCATTCACTTGGAAACGCTTCACTACGAGAAGTTCAGCACCAACAGTGCCTAAAATTCTTGTGGATTAATCTCAAAGTTTGAAGTACCTCACGAGGAAACCCGGAGGGGATGACTGCTAAAAGCCACGACATGGCCCAATGCAGATTGTACATGTGCCAAACAATTTTGTTTGTGTGGAACGACGACTGTAGTGTGTACCAGGATGTAAAATATACAACAATGACGTGAGACGAATTCTCGATGAAAAATGATAAAAGCACTGCACGAGCTGAGACCACCATGTACTTACTACAACAATGCAAAACGTGCAGACTGCATAAAATTAGTGTCAATTGCATTGTAATACGGGCGTCGGCCACGTCAGTGACGTAAGTGTCAATTGTAATATTGGCAAAAACACATGTGTTAGTTTTAGAAAAAATTTCGGTGTCGAACACACCACTGAAAAGTTCCAGTTGCACTCTGGTCAGGAATGTCGAAGGCATTCTTGATGATGGTGCCGAATGCATTGCTCGTGGTCTACAGAGGTATGACAAAAAAAATCAGATTGTGTATCCACGTGGGTGTCGATTTCACCAAGAACGTTGGATAATTCATCTGTGAATGGATTTCGACAAAAAAAAGAACGTAAGTGCCGATCGCACACAAAACGCAAATGCGTAAGTGTAAATCCATGCTCACTGGTCGATTGACAAGTGCCGGTCGCACCTGGAATATGACCAACATGGAAAATGTATTCGTAGCATTAACGCAAGAGCCGACGCACAATTCCCATGAGCGTTGAATGTATGAACGACGAGTGCATCAGAAAAACCGCGTGCCGAGTGCACCATTGTCATAAACACCAATTGTACGAGTGCCGAATGCACCATTGTCATAAACGACGATTGCACCATTGACAAAAGTTGCGGGTTGCACTTGTCATGGGTGTCGAATGCACCACTGATACGAGTGCCGAACGCACTATGGCCATGAGTTATGGTTGGACTAGCTATGCTAGTGTTGATGGTACAACACATGTTATAAGATGCTGATTGCAATGATAACATGGGTGTTGATAGCACACTTGTTGTATCAAGTAGCAAGAACTAGCCAACTCATTGCCACATCTTTCTAGCTTGCAATAGACCACCAAACAAAAGCATACGATCTATGCACAAAGTTGTTCAATGGGCAAGTGCATCAAGCGCATCATTTGAAGCGCCAAAATACGTCTTCTAACGTCTGCAAGGCATCTCGACGACGTCGAGGATGATCATACTGTCGAATTCTTCAAATAGAGAATCAACAGGCACGTCTGGAAACAATCACGGACGGCTATGGCGATCAGATGTATGCCCAAATGGAGTAACAAAAACACTGCAGTCTTGGTCGTCACCGATAGTGGCGACCATTGGAAGTTAAAAGCTTTGCCTTGCCGATAGCAGTATGGGAAGATACTTCCAAAAGAAGTACAAACCAATTTTTAACGCATGAATCATGTGTGACGGGGACGATTTCCTCCAATTTGGACCATGCCAAAGGTGAACGAGCTCCGCCATATCCATTGATGGAACGTGCTACAAAGGCCAAGTCGGTTGAGCCGAGTTCCAAAACATGCACGGCTTGCATGACCAAGTGCTGGAGACAACCCTCTTTTCAGTGGATCAAGGTATACGATTCATACCATGGTACTCCAGCAACATAAAATTGGGTACATGGCAAGCATACAAGATTTGCAAGACATGCACAAAAACCTTCTCCTCTAACTATTGATGCATTGAACACGACATCAAGTTATGGATAAGTGGGACGGACAAATGATCACAACGGTTTTGTGACAATTGAACAAGCTGTACATATTAGCTGATGTCTTGGATAAAATGGCGACACCATTTCACCAAACAAGTAGTTTGGTGGATGCAGGGCGAGTGCTATGATAAGTTACATGCCCCATTGCCCTACAATGTTCAAAGGCAAATGGACCTGGTCTGTTAGCACGCTGATCTCAATCTTCAAGGATTGACATCGCGCTGTTTGTACACAGTGTGTACTGTTGAGTGGTGCGATTACTGCGCTGGTGTTAAGCTCCGAGTAGGCACAGACGGCACGGCAATCGGAGCTTTGTACGGAAAGATACGGATTTTTCAGTAAATTCTCGGGTTCACAACCTACAGGGAATATTCACCAGGACGGGCCAGATGGATCATGGCAACCAGCCCTGAGGGTTCCTAAAGGGCCTGGAGTGTACTGTAATAGTGCTGGCATGCGCAAGGGGGTTGCGCATGCCCCTAGCTAGCTCTGGGAAGGAGGGGAGCTACTCGCTGCGCAGCACTGCGTAGCGACCCTGGTCAGGGAACATCGCAGCTGACTGGGCAGGCGGCATGCACCCTGAACATCAGGACTACACTGCATCAGCATCCTCATGCGAGGAGCCTGGGCCAGTCAATCAGCATGAGCCAGTCAAAGGCGAGCTTCAGGAGACACCTGATCGGCGACCCTGATGCAGCAGCATGGCAGGATCAATGGTTAACACAGATTGGCCTGAAGGACAAGCAACCTCCTGGGGAAGCTGCACCTGAACACCTGCCGAAGCTTCCTCAAGGAGGAATCTTCCTCCTGATCCTGTTCACGTGCTAGTAACAAATCTTTACTATAGGAAGCTTCTCCTGAAGGAAGCTTCCCCCTTTCAGGGCACAAGGGGCAGCTGACCTGAACCACCTGAAGGAAGCTTCTCCTTCAGGTGGTCAACTTGCCAGGACCACAGGTATAAAAGGAGAAGCTCCTCTCAGTTCAATCTAATCTCAGCATCTCAGCTTTCTACAAGAACTCAGCTCTGCTCAAGCCTCTGACTCTGGAGCCCTGACCAAGACTCTGCTGGAGATCCCTCCAAGGCCCCTATAAGCCTGGCAAGGCCTGCCAGCCTGGGTGGAGGCTACCCTGGAGGCTAGTCAACCTTGAGACTGCACAAAGACCCTTGCCACGACGGCCTACAAGGCCTAACAAGGCATTGCCCCTCTGTGGGCCAGGAGCTGTGCTAGCCTAGCTTGACTAGGATTTTCCATGTACCATACTTGTACTTTGTATCAATCAAGATTTCAGTCCAGATTCCCAACCCTTGCCTTGTTGTTGTACATGCTGCACAGCTGATCACCCAAAGATCCTACCAGCAAGGGTCCTAGCCCTTGCTGCCTGTCTCACAAAAACAACATGGTAACAGAGCTCTAGGCGGTGCTCTCAGCAATTTGTAGCAGTAGCAGCAGAAGACTACGTTGGTGGTGGAGACGTTCTCCACCAGCCCTGTACAAGTGCTGAGCCAGAGGTGGAGGTGATGCCACTTCACGCGCGTGAGCGGCGTTCCACCTGCACAGAAGCACGAGCAACATGGAAGAGGAGAACACTTGGTCAGCTTCTCCTGCACTTGATGACCAATCAGTTTAGCATGGCATGCACATGGGCCAAGAGCAGGGGCGCCATGTCGCAGACCACGCACAACGCCAAGCTGCAGAGGCGCAACGCTTGGCGGAGGAGACGCAACGTATGGCGCAACAAGAAGCCGCAGCACGTCAAGCTGTGGAGCAAGAGAGGGAGGCGCTGAGGCAGCAAATTGCCGCTCAAGAACTCCTACGTCAACAGGAGCAGCTTACCCATGCCGCTCAAGCATCGCAGACGCAGCAGCTACAACAGTCACATGCGGCTCAAGCAGCCCAAATCGCACAACTTCAGCAGCAGCTGGCATGGGTTCAGCAACAGCAGCTTCAACAGCAGCAGCTTCAGCAACAGCAGCAACAGCAGCAGCAGATGCAGTGGCAACATGGTTCACAAGGATCGTCTGCGCATCTGCCTCAAGTGAGCCCTCCCCTAGTCGTGCAACCAGCCATGTCTCCACAAGTGCAGCCGGTAGCAGCACCACAAGGAGGCATGCTACAGCCGTTTATGGCTCAACAGCCACAACCAGCTCCAATGGTGCCACCCATGGCACACTGCCAGTACATGCACCAAGCACTAGGACCGCAAACCTTTGCGGCACAACCAATACCAGTTCATGCAGGAGCAGCAGTACCACCACAAGGGCCGCAGCCAATGGCACAAGGCTTTGTGCCACTCCCACATGCGGCAGCACAAGGCAAAGCGTACCAAGGCCTGGAGGACGGTGTGCCTCAAGTAGTAGCCTCACTACATCTGCACAAGCTCAGGATTGACAAATTTGATGGCGAGAACTTCCCGCACTGGGCNTTTGCGGCACAACCAGCACCAGTTCATGCAGGAGCAGCAGTACCACCACAAGGGCCGCAGCCAATGGCACAAGGCTTTGTGCCACTCCCACATGCGGCAGCACAAGGCAAAGCGTACCAAGGCCTGGAGGACGGTGTGCCTCAAGTAGCAGCCTCACTACATCTGCACAAGCTCAAGGTTGACAAATTTGATGGCGAGAACTTCCCGCACTGGGCGCACAAGTTCAAACAAGCGGCCCAAATACACGGCATCTGGAAGTTCTACAACGGCTACTACATGCCTCCGTCCCCAGGGTCGCTGTCTAACGTGGTGGCTGAGTACAACTACTTCACCAAAGCTGCTTTCATGGTGCTGGACGACCATTTGACTCCTCGTATCCAACAAGCCATACGGATGTACGAGGAGACTGCTGAGCCAGCTCGCCAGGCTTGGTCCTACCTGCTACGGACCTACATGTCTGGCGATTCAACCTTCAAATTTCACATCGTGACGGAACTGTCGCACATCAACCTCAATGGCTTCGACAACATCGAATCCTACATCAACAAAGCAAAGTCACTTCGCGATCAGCTCGCAGTGACAGACGCTCCTGTCTCTGAGCCTGTGTTCGTGACCTTTCTCCTCAACGGTCTCACTGGGGACTGGGACGACGTCTGGAAGGTACTCAAGTTCAAGCACGAAGCAGAGCTCACAGAAGCATACGTTCGTAAGATGCTTCTGACAGAGCAACGCGACCGGCAGCTGACAAGAGAGAAGGAGAGAATCCTAAGCAATGCGACTTACCAAGGTGTGAGCGCTGCCGTGTCCACTGCTCAACCCTCACCCGACAGCCAGTCCACGAGGAACTCCGCGTCCACCCAGTTATCCGCCCACTCTGGACCGAACGCTAGCACCCAAAGTGCACGCGGCCAGAATGCAGGGTCACGTCTTGCAGGTGAGTGCCATTATTGCAAGAAGATTGGGCACATGAAGCGGGAGTGCAGGAAAAGGATGTGGGACGAGGAGCAAGCAAGGCGACAGCAACGTTACAGAGCAAACAACTCAGGAGGAAAGGGGGAGAAGAAGGCAGCTGGCAATAATGTGAAGCAACCAGAGAAAGGCAAGAACACAGAGGCCAAGAAGCAGGATGGAGGCAAGGAGAAGCAGTTCGACTACACAGGATCTGTCTTCCAGCTCTCAACTAAGCAGAGTGATGAGCTGGTACGCTCCACCTACTTGTGGTACCTTGACAGTGGGTGCACATCACATATCACCCATGACAAGGCCTGCCTCCACGAGATGGAACCCTGCTCCAAAGGCTTTGTCACCGTTGCGAACAAGCGGCAAGTGCCTGCTTTGGGCAAAGGAAAGATGACACTGACTGGGAACGACGGTGCCCAGGTCAAGTTTGGGGACGTGTTGTACATACCTGAGATCGCGGTGAACTTCCTCTCACTTGGGCAATTGATGAAGAGGGGTGCTCGGATCGCCAGCAATGGTCAACATGTCACCTTGAAGAGCCGTGAAGGCGAGACCTTCGCCGAAGGTCGCCTTCTTCCGCACGGCATGATAGAGCTGGACTTTGCAGCACCAGCTCCAACGACAGGGCCGAATACGCCCTTCGTAGCAGCAAGTCTCCACCAGGTGACTGGCGCAGACCTCAGTTTGTGGTACAAACGACTCGGCCACGTCAGCAACCAAACCGTACAGACAATACAGAAGCATGAACAAGTTAATGGACTTGATATCAAGGATAGCGGCAGCAAGGACGCAGTAGAACCTTGTGAAGACTGTGTGCGCGCCAAACTGCCACGCCAGATGTTTCCCGTGGCTACGAAGTGCGACGTCACCCAGAAGCTGAAGCTCGTCCACACGGACATATGTGGACCTCTACCAACGGCCACAGCCTACGGAGGGCATCGGTACTTTATGCTCTTCGTTGACGATGCCACAAGGATGGTCTGGAGCTATCCACTCCGAACAAGAGACGAAGCCCCAGCATACTTCTTCAAGTGGCTCGCGATGGCCGAGAGGCAAAGCAACAGAAAACTACAGGTTCTACGCTCAGATGGTGCTGGCGAGTACACCAGCACAGAGTTTATCACTCAACTGGAGGATCTCGGCATCGTCCAACAGTTCTCTACGCCATACACTCCGCAGCAGAATGGCGTGGCGGAGAGAGCAAACCGCACAATGCAAGAGACGCTGAAGTCGATGCTGCTTGGTGCGCAGCTCGACAACTCGTGGTGGCCATTTGCACTCCGGCAAGCAGTGTGGGTGCGCAACCGCGTGCCACACGTGTCGCTACCGAGCATGACGCCCTTCCAGGAATGGCATGATGACAAACCTGACACCTCCATGCTACGCACCTTTGGGTGCATGGCCCTGCTCCATGTCCCAACGAAACGCCGGCGGAAGCTAGCAGACAAAGCAACATGGGGGGTCTTCCTCGGACAAAGCCCTAACATGAAGGGGTGGGAGTTCTTCGACGTGGACTCCCATCGGATCATCACAAGCAGAGACGCCATATTCTTCGAGAACCTCACGCGCTCTACTTGGGAGACTAAGCAGTCAAGTGAGCCCGCTCTACTCCAGACTTTCTACGACTCCTACATGGAGACGCTTGAGGAAGGGGAAGCTGACTGTGTGCCACTCACCCTTCTTGATCTGGAGAAGACGGATGAGCAGCCGGTGGCCCCGCGTGTGACCCTCGATACTCGCCGGGACGAACGCATCACCAGTGACCATGAGGCGCTCATAGTACCTCATGAAAAAACTAAGGCCGTAGGATTGCAGAATGGTGCGCATGCGGCGGGGAAACCACAGGATGAAGCTTCCCGGCATCCGGGGCGCCTCACGCGTCTCCTGCGACAGCAGTTACAACAAGAAGAGGAGCAAGAGATCAAAGAGTCAAACATGGCTATCACAGCCTGCTCCATCTACAAAGAGGCGGATGATGTCCTGGCGGACTTCACCATAACGCACCTCGCAGCTCTCGTCTCAGCAAGCGAGCTACCGCCTGAGCCCAAGACTCTGAAAGAAGCTCTGCAAGGCGAGCATGCTACACAGTGGAAGGCAGCACTTGACGCAGAGTACCAGAGTCTCATGGATCAGGGGACTTGGGAGCTTACGGAGCTTCCATCCGGCTCTCGCCCTGTGGGGGTGAAGTGGGTGTTTCGCGTCAAGACAAAAGCCGATGGGAGCATTGACAAGTTCAAGGCTCGCCTCGTGGCAAAGGGGTTCACGCAAGTTGAGGGGAAAGACTTCTT
>SZWC01012986.1:14771-31297 GCA_023375785.1 Penium margaritaceum
CTCTCTCTCTCTCTCTCTCTCTCTCTCTCTCTCTCTCTCTCTTGATCCTGGTTTACATGTTTCACATTGTGTGTCCACCGATTTATGCAGGAGTTGTGCGTGTGACTAGCAACTGAATATTCATCACCGAGCTACAATACAAAGACGCAGCACCGGCAGCAACATGGAGAGTCAACGCAACAACCGCATTCTCAGACCCGTTGTAGCAGAAGAACAGAACACAGATGTTGCCTCGACTTCAATAGCATCATTATTGCCATGCGGCTGCTACAATGGGTAGAAATATCAGCAGTGGAGGCATGAATTTCTGCCATTGTTGTAGTAGCAACATCTGTGACAGCGAAGAGATGCAAGAGGTACACTAAGTGACAGCGGCAACATAGGGTAGAAACAAGAGCTCCTATGGCTATGATTTGTGGCAACGAAAGAACAGGAGAAGGACCTCACCATAGTAGCTCGCGGTGGTGGTATCAAGCAACACCAAGCAGTCTAAGCATGTAGAGATGGCAGCAGCAAGCAGTAGCAAGGACATACCGAACCACATTGGCAGTAGGAAAGGTGGCAGAAGCATAGCAGCAGCATTACAAGTGCTCCCATTCCATTAGTGTTAGCAGTAGATTAATTGTTGTGGTGTAGCAGTGGTAGTTGTGCTAAGGCAATAGCCACCTCTGCTGCTTCCTTCAACGGTGGAGACGCTCCACAGTACAGCAATGCAATAGCACTGCTACGTATTTGCATAGTAGCTACGTAGCATCCGCGCAACCACGAGCAAGAGTAATGAGGTCATCCCTATCCTTCGTCCCACGCAGTCCGTGTGAGTGAAAGAACAGCTTTGTCTTGTAAAATACACTAGCTTCTTCTACGTTGGCATTTTTCACGCTGCCATTTCTTGATGTGAGCATAAATGGGATCAAAACTTTACTTTTTACTGAAATTTCAACTACTTGGTAATTGTTGTCAGTTTTCAACTCCAAAAATCTTAACATTTGGACCCACAATGAGCTGCCCATGACGCCGGTCGGTGACAAAGGCACAGAACTGGTAGACCCCTCCTTTTCCTCCTCCTCAGGGCATCATGAATCCATGGTCACAATCACGTATGATTGATGAGCTTCTTCAGATCAATGTGATGCAGGAGATTGCAGATTTTCTAAGGGTACTTTTAAGAGCCGCATGGAAGACGTTGGGAGGGGACGATGGAACTACACCTTCTTTTCAGCACTAGCAGTAGCAACAGCACCAGCCAACGAGTAGTAGTAGTAGTAGTAGTAGTAGTAGTAGTAGTAGTAGTAGTAGTAGTAGTAGTAGTAGTAGTAGTAGTAGTAGTAGTAGTAGTAGTGGTGGTGGTGGTGGTAGTAGTAGTAGTAGTAGTAGTAGTAGTAGTAGTAGTAGTAGTAGTAGTAGTAGTAGTAGTAGTAGTAGTAGTAGTAGTAGTAGTAGTAGTGTACGCTCTAACCACTGCGACAACCTCGCGGTTACTCATCAATGAATGGAGTGCGAGCAGCCGTCTGAACGGACCAGAATCATACATGGTATCCAGGCGGCACACATGCAACAAATGTCCTCCAGAGATACACGGACGGGTCACGTTACGACCACAACATCAGCAAACGCCATCGCTTCCCAAGGCGACATCAGTTGGAAGGAACCCTAGAAATACTGAACGACAAAGCTTCACCAGCTGGTAATATCCTCGTACTTAGGAAGGTGCGAGTGTGTTTTCACAACCTAGAGCTCCATTGTAAACCTCTCCTATCCTGTTTGTTGGCTGTGATAATGCTCGTGGGGTGGCTGAGTTGGCGTCATATGAGGATGGACGTGACAGTACCCATTGGCTTGATGACTGGTGGATTCACGCTATTTGTCATTGTTTTGAGTCCTCTACTGAGCATCTATTAAAGGCCGAGTACTCAGTGTCTTGTTTTTGTACATCGCCGACAAGTCGTGAGACGATGGCACTTGGATCATCGATTCCGTAACCATCTATCACATGACCCGTCATCATTGTGACTTTGTGGTACACGGTCCCATGATATCAGTCCGATCCGTTGGGACAGGGTATGGTCTTTCATTGCCTTTCCAACGTATTGGGGCGGTGCAGTTTGATGGTCTATATGTACATTTCCCATGTGTTTTTTGTCCCTCCTCTTGAGCTCAGCCTGCTCTCTGTTCGTGCTTGCACCATGATGGGTCTCTCCACTGAGCACTTTACCAACTCTACCAAAGTGACCGCTCTCGACACTGATGCTCTGGTTCTTTGTGCCTCGGTTTTCAACTACCTGTATCGTGTATCTTGTTGTACTCCCTCTGTCTCCTCTTCTTTCTCTGCATTTGGATGTGTGTTTTCACTAATGTTATGTCTCCAAAATACCACTATTTGCTGCATTACCACCTTTACCATGTGAGCTCAAACATTATGTCCAAGTCCATTCAGACTCAGCCAGCCCTCAATCTACATGCGCCTTCCTTTGATAAACCGTCCAAGACTCACAGTCTCTTTTGTACTTAGGGTAAGCTTCATCACTGAACTTACTTGGACTGCACTTCCGAGAACTCTGTCTATTTGAGTTGGTGCACTCAGACCGCCTCGGTCCCCTCCCTATCGAGTCTCTTTTAGATCGAGGACAAATGTATTCTCATCTTGACTCATGACTTCACCCAAACGAGTTGGGTCTACGGCCATTGTTACATGACATATTTCGCGTTTGTAGTCCACCTATAGCAAGTGATGGTTGAGTCCTAATTGCCCTCTACACCTTTCACTCGGATCGTGGTGATGAGTTCTTAGGCAAGATGGAAACCTTCTTTGACAAGCACTATGTTTTTCACCAGCTCTCCTCCCCCACTACACCACAGCAGAACACCATGTCTGAGCGATAGAACCTCACCATGGAGGATGCGAACCGAGCCATGTAGTCTGAGTGTAGTCTCCCAGAGTCTTTTGCATGTTAGGGGTTCTCCTGCATGACTTTGGTCTAGAAATGCCTGCCGCAAGGTCCTCTTCCAGACCATGTCACATCGTATAGGCTGTGGATCAGCCATTGCGTCGACCTCTTTCTTGCTTTTGTTTGCTGATCCTTAGCCTTTGCCTTGCACTCTTAGGAACAGCAACAATCCAAGGTCTCACATCGGGTTCATATGTGTGCCTTACTCAATATTTCCCCTCGGCCAAAAACCTGATGATTTTGGAACCTCGCTTGCCACTATGCCGTCGAGTCTTGAGACAATCCCTTCTTTGAAGCTCTCACCGAACACAACTTTTCCAGCATTCTGTTGTTGGCCACCGACCACGTTCCCACCTATGGGACTTCTCAGTAGATGGGAGATTCTAGACCTCAGGATATATCCTTTGGGACCCCTTTACCTACGTTATGGTCTTTAACTATGGGTGATGTGGCCATTTTGGCTAAGTATTTAGTGGCCTCATCAATTTCCTCTCGCACGCCTACATACGTGCAAGTGTCAGTTCCTCCTAGTACTCATGCTCTTGTATCATTGTCAATCCGTTGTGGCATGTTTGCTCTCATGAGAGTACTGCTCCCTTGTGGCACTACATGCTTCCGTGCCGATGGCAGTCCCCTCTGGCACATCCGCTCCCATGGTATTTTCAGTACCTTCTAGCACACATACTCCCCTGAGCCCCACGGACTCCCCTCGCCAATGTCAGTCCCCTCTACCACTCTTGCTCCCGTGCCTAGACCAGATTGCTCTAGCACACCTGGTCTCATGCCATCGGCAGTATCCCCAGTCACACTAGGCTTCTGGAAACACTTGCTTTCCCTGTGCACAAGTTAATACTTGTCCATGATCGCCCTGCATCCTCTCCCCTTCTCCTATAAGCTTGCAGCCAATACTACTATTGACAAACCGCTTGATGCCCAGCCAGAGGTGAACATCTCAGATTTGGGCTACTCCCATGAGCCTGTTGTCGTCTTCAACCACTCGTCTCTAGCGCTTTACGGAAGGCTAACTGAGCACCCAGACGCCCCACTTGCTCTATTTAGAGTAGCAAGGCTGGCAGCAAAGTCCTTGGTCTCAGTGTCAAGGCGGACTACATTGACGTGTACCCCACGTGCCTTGTTGGTCAGGAGTTGTTCTCTACAGATTTCGCGATTGTGTGCAATGTCACAGACGACCATGTCCTGGTCAGGCCAAGTGCGGAGGCAAGTGTCTTAGCAATTTGGGGCTCACCCTTGACAGTGCCTGATCTAGGCATGTCAAAGAGTTGTGGCGTACTACTTGTGAGGATGAGAAAAGAGCCATATGTGAGCTAGGTGTCTATGACCTTGTTGACCTACCACCTGGGCGGAACGCTGTAAAGGCAAAGTGGATCTTATACAAGGAGGTGAATCCCGATGACATACTAGATCTCTAAAAGGCTTGCTTGACAGCAAAAGGATTCTTACAAGTTGAGGATGTGGATTTCAAGGACACCGTTGCATTTTTTGGCCACATAATCACTACGCTCTTTCGAAGTTGTTGTGCACCATTAACAAGAGCCACATTACATAGATATGAATAACACATTTCTTTGTGGTATCCTAGAGGTGGAGATCTACATGGTCCAGCAACTAGGCTTCGAGGTCAGTGACATGGTCTAGAGCTTGCGCAACGCCTTGTATGGCTTGAAGGAGTCACCCTCATGTTGGAACCACAAGATTGCACGCACACTGGCATATGGCGGTTACATGCAGAGTAATGCTAACCCATCCCTCTTTCTCACACGGAAAACTAAGAGCTTCATAGCCATCCTCATCTATGTGGACGACCTCCTAATGGTGTCTTCTTTGATGGAAGCCATGAAAGAGGCATAGGTTGTTCTTCAGATTACTAACAGGATGAAGGACCTTGCTCCTGCTACTGATTTTGTCCGAATGAAGATCGTGTATAATGGCACTCTTCCTACATCAGGAAGATTACACAGGCATTATGGAGATGCTATTTTGCTTACCTGCTTGGTGTAGTTCCTTCAACCTCCACTCCCATCACACCTGACAGAAAAGATGCCCTCAAGGTAGATGATCCAACATAGCTGGAGAGATGGTGGACGTAACCTTATACTAACACTTCATTAGCTCTCTGATGTACCTAGCCACAACTACACAACCTGACATCACCTTTTGCCATCAACCTTCTTACTCAGTTCTTTCGGTGTCCTCGAGCGAGATCCCTTCACATGGCTGTGTAGGCGGTGAGGTATGTGGTTTCCATATCGTACCATGGACTCTACCTTTGATAGCAGTATTTTGTGGTAGTCAATGACTGCACAGAAAATGACAGGCTGTGGAGCGTAGATGGATGCAATTGGATAGGTTATGTGATCCTACTGGACGGTGCGACTCTTTTGTGGCATATTGACAAGTAGGACTGCATTGCACGTAGCTTATCAAATGTTGAGTGTGTTGTGCTAGGAGCTAGAGCTATTGAAATGGTGTTTTTTTTCTTGTGAGTTACATTAGTCCGTGCCTGACATTGTTTTGCATTGCGATAACAAAAGTGCTCGTATCACTATAGAGAACTCTGGTGTGTTTCATCCAAGCACAAACCGTTGATGGATCACAGGCTTTGACATAAGATTACCTACCCATATCAAGCTTTCATAGAGTTGTGGTTCTCCAGATAATCAACCAACAATGAAATGATGCAAATTGAAGGTTTGCAACAATTCCTTTGGTGGTTGAACTTGTCCAAGATGTTGAAAGCAGAATATTTACAGTCAAAGCAGTTGAAAAACCTCCCAACAAAGAGTGGGAGCTAAAATCAGGACGCCTGTGCGTGACGTGCAATAATTTGAATAGCAAGATACTATATCTTCTGAGCCTAGGATTTTGTGTTTGTCAGTGACAAAACACGTTTCCCCCATCCACTCATGAGGTCTCCATGTATTGCATACCAATGACCAGTGGTAGTGGAAGAAGTCACCGATCAATTGGCGTCTCAGGAATTGTACAGCTCCAAGATGTTTGTTTCAACATACCATGAATACTCTTCAAGATTTTCACATTGTTGTTTCCCAAACATGTCACAAACATTTTAATGTGTATTCATTTCCAATTCAACAAGAGGTGATGGAGGTGGCACATCGTGACTAGGATGCTTCTTGTCAAGCTGTTAATACTAATCCTGTTGTTGTGTTTCCCTCCATACATGCACTCGGGTGTGCAAGGCATGTAGAACCTCAGACTGAAGGTGAACCACATTGAAGTGCTCACTCAGCCCTTCATAGGGATAGAGATGACTACCAATACACCATTGCTTGTCCCCCTGATTCATCCGGGTTCCATTCCCTCCTCCCTCATCAGTGTCCACGACTTCACTCATCGACATCGAAGACACTCCAAGTCTTGAAGGAACTCCATGTCTCGATTTGTATGTGTTTTTGGATCAAACCTTGTTTAGGCTTCACTTGTCAGTTTGTATGGATGACTTGGTTAGGTTAGGAAGTGACTCCAAAAAACAAAAACAAAGAAACAGTTATGAAATTTTAGGATCATATGGCGAGATCACCCTTGGCCACGATAGTGAGCGAGCGAGCAAGGCTGGCAGGCCTCGCTTGCTCGCTCGCTCCCATTGTTGGCCCCAGCTGAGTGAGACTTGAATAGCGAGTCTCACTCGTCCCTCTTCTTGTCCAATACTGTTTTTCCATATCCGTGGCATTTTTAATTTCTTATTTCTCACTGATTTGGCCATCATCCTTTAGTTAAAAAAGTTGTGGTGAAAAGCTTTGATCATTGTGTTGGTATCGGAAATAGTTCAATGGCCTTCGACGACGCCAGCACTTAGATCCGGGTGGACAAAGCAGACGGCAAAAAATTGAAAACTGTATAGATTTGAGAATTAGCAGTTGTACTTAGGGCATTGAGCAGGTGTCAAGCCGAAGGTAAAGGCTGCCGATGGCTGGTGGACCTGCTAGGGGCAGATAGGAAGTGCTCTAGAGGACTTCCTTGAAGGGGGTGTAAAGGTCGCATGTTGATTACAACTCAAAGATTGTGCTGAGAGGACTCACGCCCAACCTCTTCAAATATTAGAAACACGACTCCCTTGAGGATGTCACCGTCCACTTTTAAAGTTTATGGCATGCATGCTAGTAATAAAAGGGCCATTAGCAAGGAAAATGATGGTAATGCCGGCATGGAATCCCAAGGGGATACGCAGGGCACCGTCTCGACTGTAGTGACATGACAGGATATGGATAGGCTCGACATCCATCGCAACCTCATGCTTTCCCCGTTGGGCACACGTTCCTTCTTGACATAGGAAAGTGTTTTTCTTTCATTTTTTAAGGAACATGGATCAGAGGATTGTTAAAATAATCCTCCCTCTATAGCAGTGAGCGACCGCACATTGCTCACCGCCTTCAACGTTTTGCTTTGGTCGCTCACCAACCCTAAAATGCATGCAATTTACCACTATTGGCAAGGCGGTCGAGGAGAAGATCCACTTGATCCCCATAGCAGAGCGGCTCGACCATATGTGGCATGGCAGTACCTCTTGAAGCGGCAGGAAGAACAAGGTATGGCTTTTCTCATGACCCATTGTGATGAGCTACACACCCTTTTTCCAAAACCCGGTGCTCCTCTCTCCAAGTACTGGGATGAATCCATGGTCATAAAGCATCACATCCTAAGGCTTGGTGCATCTAGCATGGTTTCTGAGTGGCTCGACACAGTCTTGTTGCACCTTCATGAACCATACAAGGCGTTTTGTTTAGATTTCATTCTGTCATACACTAGTCACAACATGAAAAGGGAATGGACTTCAAAGTGGTGTACCCACAGCTCAAAAGCAACAAAGATACCTGAAAGGGAGGACTCTGCTGTCCCCACATCCATTGTGGATACTCATAAGAACTTAGTGGGAGCAGTCACTCAGACAGCGGCTGGTACCACCTAGATGTGTGGCACAGGCAGGGATCACCAGCAGGGCAGCAAAGGACATGGCTGTTCACACAGTCACAACAGTCACACTTGTAGCTACTGTGGGAAAGGTGGCCACTTTTGGCACTCCTGCCTGATGCTACATTGTAAGATGATGGAGGAGCAATAGCAGCAGTGGCAAACCCGGCAGGAACGACACTAGCAGTAGTAGTAGCGACAGTGGCTACCACCCTAGCAGCCTCATCATCAACAGCTAGGTCATCACCATGGCATCAGGGTGGGTAGAGAGCACCACCTCACTCATATCCCCTGGTTGTCATGGCCACCTTGAATACCTTTAGTATCCAACTTCACAACACCCAAGGACTCCCTTGCACCCATCGTTGTATCTGACACCTCCACCACCTTTGTAGCAGTTTGCACCTCCATTCATGTCCGCTCTTGCACTGTGGTGAGGATGGGCGCAGCATGTATGGGAACAGATGAGTGCAGGCCCTCATGGAGCTCCACCATTCTCATTTTGGGTGTGGCCTGCACTACCAGGCCACGCTGGTAGGGGTGGGGCCACTAGTAAAGAATTTAGGTGCAAGTCAGAGGTTGGGATGCATGCATGTCACCGCTTCACATGTGTTTTCCATGCATGAATTGATGTATGACACTACTGCTTTGCATCACATGTCATTGCACCGCCAACTTTTCATGTCAATCCTTGCTACCCAAAACATTGAGGAAGTGAAAACCGGCTCAAGGGAAGTGTTGAAGGTGGAAGGTGTGAGGACCGTCGCATTATAAGCGCCTGGGGGGTTGATTTGACTGACATGTGTTTTCTGTGTTCCAAAGTTGAAGGTAAACTTGTGTTCAGGAGGAGAACTTGCTTGACAAGGAGGCGTTTCTACACTTGCGCAGAATCAACAATGCATGTTTCTTGCTGGTGTAGTTCAGTTGCTAGTTGATGGACCTTTAAAATGACATGCGCTCTAGACAAAAACTATTTCCATGTGTTCCAACGTCACGCCCACAGGCATTTGTCATGACAACCACAGATCTCAAGCACACTGATCTTATGCATAGATGATTGGCTCACATCAACAAAGAGTTGGTGACTCAACTCATCAAGCATCCACCATCGTATGGACTGACTCAAACAGACTGCCCGCACGACTGCATGAGAGCAGATGAATGGAGTTTTGTGAGGGCAAATCACACAGACAGACATTGTCACAGTCAGATCGAGAGAGCAGAACTCCACTGTCTTTGGTACATGCCGATCTCACTGGCGCCATGCCAATGACTTCCGTGCAGTATGGGTCTCTGTACCTGCTGATTCTGACTGATGACTACAGTCGCTTCCATTGGGATTTCCTACTGAGAACCAACGCAGATTCCAAAAAGGCAATTGCTGAATAGATTCCTCTGGCTCAACGTCAGAAAGGTCACCATCTGAAGATACTTCATACAGACCGAGGCGGAGAGTTTATGGGTACACTGGCTACTGAACTTGTACAAAGGAGACATGTACATCAAACCACCGTCCCCTTGCACCACTGAGAAGAATGGTGGGGCAAAGAAATGGCATCGAACCTTGGGAGATGCTCTTCACCCTCTATCCACCGAATCTGCTCTGAAGTTTGGGTTTTGGCAGAAGGAAGTCAAATCTATCATATGAGTTTGGAACCATGTACTATAGGGTCCACTGCCGGAGTCAGTTACACCGTAGGAAAGGTGGTTTTAAGAATGAGCGGACCTGCGCCCTGCAGGAGTTCGCGGAAAAATGGCATATGTGTGGCTTTCAAAACTCCAAAGGTCATACAAGCCGAGTCCCGGAGGAATGTGGTGCATGTTTGTTGGTGTTTCACATGCATCAAAGGCATGGAAGTTTTGAAATCCGATGACCCATAAGTTCATTGAACTCAGGGATGCATCCTTTTTGGAGCACTTGCCATACAAGGTCATTTGCATTTTGCGCCTTCTTCCACAATTGTTCCTTCCACAGATGTGCCCAGATCATGTAAGTATGCCTGTGCTTATCCCAGATTGTTTAACTCCACAAGGGCCTCGAGTAGCCCCTAATGGAAATGCAGAGGGAGCCTCACCGCCCTCGACTAATCTGCTTAACCCCTCTGAATGCTGAAGTATTGAATCTAGAGAATAAAGTGAAAGACGTTCACAATCCCCACCTGGCCTTGGAATTTATCCCAATAAGAGGACTGAGTACCCTGAGAGACCACCAGCTCCTGGTCTGGTACATAGATCACATAGAAACATGCCGTGGGTAGATTAAAAACAGTTTTACCACACTGAGAATCTGTCTGCACATTCTCAAACTCTGAGCCCACCACACTTGCTGAAGAAAAGGTGAGTCATGATTGGAAAACGTGGGAGAAGGCCATGGTCGACGAGCTGAATGCACTCATTGAGCATGAAGGCTTTTATCTGGTACTACTGCTGCCTGGACACAAGGTCATTGATAAAAAAGAGACATTTTCAGCTAAAGAGGAACCAGGCTAGGATGATCGACAAGTACAAAGCCAGACTAGTCACCAGGGTATTCTCACAAATCCCTGGACAAGACTTCACAGACACATACACCCCAGTGGGAAAGCACACCAGCAACCGAGCACTCCTTGGCGTTGGTGCTTACGAGGAGTAGAAAATTCATCAAATGGATGTGAAACATGCTTTTCTCAATGGTCCTCTTGAGGAAGAGCTGTATGTCAAATAGCTCAAAGGATTTTAGGATGTTATAAAAAGGGTTTTGATCCTTCTGAAACAAGGCAGTGTATGGTCTGAAACAAGCACCGAGATGTGCGAACAAGGAGTTTAGAAAACTCTCGAAAAAGGTGAGTTTACTCAAAGCATGTCAGACCCTTCTCTTTTCTTGTGTCACACCAAAGACAATCTGGTTGCTCTGATTTTGTACGTAGATAATCTCCTTGTTCTATCAATGTCTCCTTCTCTGACTGCCAGGATCAAGGCACTGCTAACAGCGCATTATCGCATGATCGACCTTGGTGAGACTCACAGTTTTCTTGGCATGACTATCTCACGGGATTTTACTGCTCAAACGCTGACCCTCCACCAAGGGAGGTTTGTTTCACACCTCAGTTTATCTTTCCCACATCTTGTACAGCACCTACGATGACTGTCATCACTCATGAGCCCTGACGCGTACATACATCTCCTTGATGCACATGCAACAGACTATGGACCAGAGACTGATCCCACACCATATAGACAGATTTGAATGTAGTCTCAGCTGCCTCACCTCCACCACATACCCAGAAATTGCACGTACAATCAATATTTTGGCTTAGTTTAACCAGCAACCTCAAATCTCTCATCACAAGGCATTGCTGAAGTTTCTCCACTATGTGCCAGACAGTGCTGGTGTTTGACTTGTGTTCTCTCCGGAACATGCACCTCTTCTTGATGGTTTTTGTGACAGTGACTATGCATGCGACCAAGGAACACGGAGTTGAATGGGCTGGGATGCTCAGCTTTGGGGAATAGATGTGTCTTGGCGGAGTGAAAAACAGTCATGTGTGGAAGAAATCATGGCCAAGGCTGAGTGTATGGGGCTTCAAGAACCAGGGTGTGAAGCCATGTTTGCCATGCCAAGTCTAATTCGGTGCCAAGTCACCAAGTTGGAAGTCGAAAGTCGGCACTTGCAGACCCAAGTCGACTTTGCCATGAAACTTGCTTCTTAGTTTTGCAAGGATAGGCCCTCAGGCGCCTAAACTTTGCAGTTTTCATGCGCATGTGAACATTGTCACTTCTTAATCTGCACCTTTTCTACACCTTCCTGGCAACCTGCCATGTTAAACACCTCCATACTTACAGCTTTCCATAGTGAAGATCTACACTGATTCTCTTGTTAGAGCTAGCCTTGTGTCTCAGTTCAACACTTATCACACAATCATTCTCCACTGAACTGACATGTACATGATGCAAATCCAGGTCATGAGAGGGTTTCCACTCTATCCCTCCGGGAAATCATCGCATTGCACCATGGCATACTAATTTACGGGCAGATGAAGTATGTAAAGCAGTGATTGCAAAGCAGACAATGGAACTTGAAATCAAAAGCATAGTTGAAGCATATAAATGAAACAAAAATGTGCATTTCAGCGTCCTTTGCGAAGGCGGTTAGATCCTTGCACACTAGCTACTGCAGCTGCACCAGCTGCAGCATGTGACATTGTGCCTGTTGCTACTCCTGATGTAGAGCCTACTGCTGAGGCTGCAGTTGTACCTGAGGCTGCGGCTCTTGCTGAGGCTGCAGCTGTACCTGATGTTGCAGCTCTTGCTGAGGCTGCAGCTGCACCTGAGGTTGCAGCTTTTGCTGATGCTGCAGCTGCTACAGTGGTGCTCCTAGTAGTTCCAGCACTTGCTCCAGCTGCTGCCACAGCTGAAAATGCTGCTCCAGAAGCCTCAACATCCTTGTGCTTGCGAAAACGTTGTCGAAGGATCTTTGACACCTCCCCCACAGCTGCAGCTGCAGCCTCCTCTATCTCCTCGTTTCTCCCATCATCTCCATCACTCTCCATCTGTTCAATCTCCTCGTCCTCCTCAACATCATCCTCATCATCAGTTTCCAGAGCTTCAGCTGCCCCTGCCCCTCCTGCCACCTCGCACAAGTCTGGGTCGTTGGGATCCACTGCATCTGCAATGTCAGGGTTCCACTCAAAGTCGCAGTCATCGTCATCCTCCACTTCACCATCCCCGTCACTCCCACTCCTCCTCCGATGCCTCTACAAGCTCTGCTGTCATCTTCTTTGCCTTCTTCTTACCGTACATCCGTGTCAGACACACGTTTGTACGGACCAGCATCTCCAATGTTGACACTTCCAGGCGGTTGCGGCGGGCCGTCTGGATCAGCTCATGCTTGGAGAAGGCACGCTCGTTGTCGCTACTACTGCAAGGCTGTGCCAGCAGTTTCATGCCAGGGGCCCGCAGAATGGGAAGGCCCGTCATGTGGCGGGCATGCCACCTGAACGCAGGCAGCTTGCCCACCACCACCAGCTCCACCGCCTCCTTGGCCCGCAGCATATCCTTCACCTTGGAGGGCTCCTCCTCCAAGGAAACTCTGCTGTTCTCAAATGCCTCAAGCTTCCCATGCAGGGCGTTGTGGTTGCGTCCCTCGGGCACCAGCGCCACGATGACCGTGTTCCACGCCTCCACCACCTTCTCATTCCCGTCAAACTTGTGGCCAAAATGTTGCGCGTGGCAACGACGTGCTGCGGCATCGATGGGACAGGACATCTGGTTAGCCCAGCGAAAGCTGAGGCGGGATTCCATGAACTTCACCAACTCAGGGTTTACTGGGGCACGCCGGCTGCCACGGGACACAGCAAGAGAGTTCACAGACTCATTGGCATCCAAAAGCGCTTCAAAAATAATGCCTGTAGTACCCCCTGAACTGTCAGCCTTGCGTATTGCAAGGACAATTGGCAGCATGAGCCTTGCCATTGCCTTGATCTAGACCCAGAACACCCCGATCCTCACAATCCTGTGCACTTCCTTTTTTTTTCCTTCCAACCAGCATCCTTGCCCACACTCCCAAACTCAGTCCACCTAGCACTGCTCACAATCTTTATCAGTGTCTCCTGCAAGGCCAAGAGCCCCTCAAGCATCTTGTGCACTGAGCCAAAACAAGTAGCAACAGCAGGCAACAGGACCAGTCCACCTTCGGCCACCAGCCATGACCTCAAAATGTCCTTGTTTCTAAAGAAAGAGACAATTTGCTCACTCTTGGAGATGAAATTCTGCCCCCACTCTGTCTTTGCAGCATCCTTCAACACAAGATCAAGGGAGTGAGCAACACAGTGGCTGAAGAACACTGTAGGGTACCTAAGCCTGAGCTCATTATAGGCCTTCTTGTTTGTTGATGCGTTATCGGTGATACCCATCACCACCTTCTCAGCACCCACCTCTACAATTGCATGGTCGATGACTGCAGCCACGTGGTTTGCGTCTCTCACCACCCCGCTCGCATCCCTTGAGAAGATGTGCGCGGTGCCTTCCGCGTTGGTGGCCATTGCAGAGTAGATTGGCCAGGTTTGGATGTCCGACCACTCGTCAACCCCGAGCGACACGCCGAAAATGTCCCAGCCTTCTCGCAGCGGCATCTCCAGCTCTGCTAGCTCTGCGTCCAAGTCTGGGAGCAAGCTGTCTGTCACAATGCCCTTGGCGGGCAGCCTGAAAGCTCCATTTGTCTTACGTGCATCCTCCACCAGCTCGAAGACGGTGCCTTCCTAGCAAAAGGACAGTGGGAGGGCGTTCTTGGCCATCACCATCACAATGGTGCGCTGGCACTTCTTGTTGGCAAGGATGGACAGGTGCTTGGACATGAGTGATTTTCGAGCGGTGTTGAGGGATGACGCGTCAACTGCAGAGCTGCGCCAGGAGTCTGGGACAAGTGAAGCTGTAGGGACAAAAGGAGCCTAGACTGCACCATCAGCTTCGCTGCTGCTGCGGATACCACCTGCTGTTGCACGGAGCTCCTGACGCTTGTGCTCCTTCACCATGGCGGTCCAGTCAACTGGGTGGCCGTTTCCTCCCCAGGCAGGACCACCGCCGTTGTACAAAGTCTTATCAAAGGGGGTGAAGGTGTCGGGCGGATTTGCAAGCAGCAGGAGGCCTAGCAGTGCACGTGCAGCAGGAGGAACCATGCTACACTTCTTGATGTTGTCCAGGGGATGGCCGAAGTGGCCACGCATGCGGTCACTTCCGCCAGAAGCCACCTTCCCGCAGGGCTCGCAAATCCAGCCCGGGTAGCCAGCTTGAGTTGGGTTCGGCCGGAAGAACTTGCTCAGTGCCCTGACAAGGAAGTCGCCTGTGAGAACAGGTGACTGAGACAAGGAGACGGTCTGTGCGCAGGTGGGCGACCTGCCCCTACCTGCCATGGTGGCGAGACACGTGAAACAATCTCATGAGCTGGCTGCTTCCCCTCTAATCTCCCACGGAGCACTTGAGGTGCCACATAGGCGCTGGTCTCCAACATCCACCCAGGCATTTTGACATGTTTGCTGTCTTTTTGTTGGTCACTCTGTAGCCGTAAAATGCCACACAAGAGAACCACACACATAACATGTGCACAGCATGCAGTATGCACAGCATGCAGATGGTTTAATGTTGTCCTAACTTCACACCTATGTGTCATTGAGACACACGAGGCACACAACGACATGGTTTCTCAAGTGCCAGTTGGCACATGGAATGACTCGTGCCTTGCCCTAACTGCAAACACGCCACAGATGACGGGCCCCGACGATGAAATGTTCCCTCCGAGGGCTGACCCCGGCTTAAAACAAAATGCTAATTACCCTACTTCCTGATGATTTCGTTGTCTAGAATAATGTATGACATGTAGTCTAAATTTATTTCGAGAATAATAAATTTCCTGTTTCCAAAATAAACAAAATTACTTAAGCCTGTAGTCTTCAATTTGTTTTTTCGCTCAGAGGAGGTCCCGCTTGACCTCTGTCCTCTCGATTTCCGGTGTTGGATCTCATCTGTCACTGGAAAATTGGGCGTCGCGAACGCCCGATTCCGCGTTTTGGATTTCGTTGCATCCTGGAGTGCTGACCCTCACCTGAGGAATTGATTTAACAAAATGATTTTTCCAGAGAGAGTTTCCAACGTGGAGCCAAATAAAAGAATTCGTGGTCCCCAACAAATATGTAATAACGAAATCATCAGGCAGTAGGGTATGTGGGCTAACTGGTCCCACCCAAGACTGGGGTAAAACCTATGCCCGATAGTGATTAGGGGATCGAGTCAAGTCGGACTCCAAGTCGACTTGGATTGACGTGGAGACTCCGACTTGACCCCCAAAAATCGAAAGTCGAACTAAACATGGGTGTGAAGGAATGTGGCTAAGCAAGCCGCTTGAGGAGTTGGGTTTTTGTGTGGGTGTGGTTCTGTTGTACATTGACAACTCTGCCGCGTGCCGCATTAGTGCAAATGATGGTGTGTTGCATTCTTGCATAGTTAACATAAGCATAGAACATCACTTTATGCATGAAGCTGTGAAGGTTGGGATTGTGGAAGTGTGCGGCATGAGCGACCTTGACCAACCTACTGATTTCCTCACCAAGGATATCTTAACATCCTCTCTAACCTTGAAACTCTTGCACAATGGATGCATTCCTGCAAGTCCCTCGTACAAGGGGATATGTTAGTCCTCCAATTGTTTTTTCCTCCATATGTGAACTTGGGTGTGCAGGGCATGTTGAACCTGAGACTGGAAGTGAGCAACATTAAAGCACTCATCCAGCCCTTTAGAGGGATATAGATGCCAACCAACACGACGTTGCGCGTCCCTATGAATTTTATTGGTTCCATGCCCTCCTCTTGCATCGGCCTCCTTGGAATTGAAGATACGCCATGTCTCAAGTCTGTTGCTTCATTAGTCACAATATGATACTACAGAGAATTTTTTTTTATATCTGTTTAGGGTTCACTTGTCAGCTAGTATGGATGACCTGGTTAGATTAGGAAGTGGAAATTAGGAGCATAGGATGAGATCATCCTCGGCCAGCATAGCGAGAGAGAGAGAGAGAGAGAGAGAGAGAGAGAGAGAGAGAGAGAGAGAGAGAGAGAGAGAGAGAGAGAGAGAGAGAGAGAGAGAGAGAGAGAGAGAGAGAG